>PTEX01000063.1:68180-251489 GCA_003342815.1 Eudromia elegans | reverse complement strand
GGCCCCGCCCCCGCCACGCCCGACCCCGCCTCCGGGCCCCGTGGTGGGGGAGGGGGCGGCGCGGGGCTGCGGCGCCGCCCGGCCCGGCCGGGCCCGTGAGTCAGCGCCCGCCGGCACCGGCGTCGTTTCCATCCCTCCATCCCGCCGCTTGTTTATGTATTTGCGTGGGTTCCGAGGCTCCGGCCTGGGGCGCGGGCGCCGCGGCCACCGCTGCGGGGGTTTATGCCACAAGAGACCCGTTCTGATGTTTGTCTCCACACAAACAGACGAGCGGCCACCAGGCCCCGGTTGCGCGCGAGCCGCCCGGCCCTCCCCAGCTCAACGCTGCGGGAAGCACGAACGGCGGAGTCATGCTTAAGGCAACACCGATATCCCTACAGAGATACAAAGTTACACAGCATGAGCGGATGCTGTTGCCTGTAAGGTCTGAGACTTCATTTCCAGTGACGTGATACCAAAACATCAGCACAGATAAATGTGTCGTTGGATAGACGACACGTAGCCCGGTTCTTCCATTCGGCAGGTGCCTCAGCCCTGCTCCTCGCTGCATTGTGGCAGCGCGGTGCGGCCGAGGCGCTGCACGCCAGCAAACGCACACGGAGCGGGCGAGCAGCACACATCCCCCCCGCTGAGCTTCCCACCACGCCACGTGGAGCACAACCCCGCGGCGGGAGCCCGAGCGTCGCCTGCAGTCCCGTCGGGACACACGCGCTGCCAGCGCAGGCCCTGGAACGGGCGCCCCCGGCCTCGGCTCGCCCTCGCCGGGCGTGCGTGCGCCCCGGGCCCTGCGGCCACTGCCATGGGGCAGGTGCACGCGGAGGACACGCGAGCTCTCCGTGCCCCGCTTCCCCCCATCCGGGAACACCGGGAATCCACGGCGGGGACAACACTCACTCCTGGGTAATGCAAACCCACGGATCTTGACACTCTGGGGGAGCTTGCGTTTAATGCAGTAAATCACACTGAGGAAGGGGTAACGACCCTCTGCTTTTATGTAGGATAACGGGCAGGGCAGATGTAATGACCCGATCAGTGAACACAACTGCGAAATCTACAGGGGCATTTGACTCCTTTCACCAGCAGATGACCACGCCGGAAATATTTTACTAAAGGCAAAATTCAAAGTTTCGGTGTAGTCTTTTATTACATACCAAGAAAGTAAATATACTTTCATTTTTGTGTTGCAAACCTGCATTACTTGTGGAGCAGATCAAAGTGGTTTGAATAAATTATCATTTCATCTGCAAAGCTAGAATTCCCCATCTGATGATTAAGCGAGAGATTAAAATGTCACTAAAATGTCCTCTGAGACAACAAGTTACCTTCAATTATTCGTAAAATTCTGAGTAGAGGCACTCTGCTCAGTGTATTCTACTCAAAGTTAGTGCTGCAGCTCTCGTTTTGACATACCTAACTGCAGAGGTTTCAGTCATCCAGAAGCATGAAGATCTCTATATATCATTCAGGTGACTTTATCAGAATTCCTGAAAGAGAACCCATCATCAGTGAAAGAGAAATGATTTTTTTTAAGAAAGGAAGTGACTCAATGTCTTGGAGGGAAACAGGAAGGGAGTTCCAAACAGCCTGCACGAACCAAAGCGGCGAGCGACAGGAAAACAGCTCTCCGAGCACTGTCTGTACACTGCGAAACACACTGGCTGCTCTTCGGATTATTATTTTACATCCCTTATATGAAGACTGCCGGCAAGCAGGACTACTTGGTAGATGCTCAGACAGTTAATTTGTAAACTTTGTTTTCATGAGATGCTTTCAGATACTACAAGCTCATGAAGAAAAGCACTGAGCACGCGGAAAGGAAAAGCTAGCTGGTATGTGTTTGTATTTCTATAGCAATCCAGCAATTGCTATGTATCAGCTGGATTTTCTTCTTCACTGTCCACTGTGACCTCCTGTTTGATGTTACACAGGAGTAACTCGATATCACAGCATAACACAGACTATCACTAGGAAAATAATTGTGACTTGACAAATCCCACACTACAACTTCATTCGGTCTCAGGTGGTGCGTTAGAAAACTAAAACATGCAGCGATCACTGGGTTTGCCTCTCCTCTGAAGCTCCAAGCACCATCCTTCGCATTGCGACATCACGTCTTCGCCAGCGTGAATTCCTGCCGGCTTTGCCTTCCAGCTCACGCCCGTGCAGCGGTGCCATCGGCGTCCCGCACATTGACCTATCAGTTTGCTCTGGGTTTGAACACCCGCTGCAAGAGGAGTAGTTGGACACTATGACAAAGCCACTGCTTAGTTTAGTAACACAAATGAAGTGCACAGAGGGAGAAATGCTAAAGCCACATGGGAATTGCCACGTCTTGGTGGTAACTGAGGCAGGTTCTGCTTTATCCGTATCTTCTGTGGGGCCTGCATTTCCGCCAGGTCCTCTAAGACCACTAACACTTTCCTGGGAGAAAGTCCCTTTTTAAACCTTTTGGTTTTTACTAGCATGTCTGTGTTTCGTGGTAGAACAAAAAGGAGGATGAGAGAGCGGTGAGAAAAACTAAAGATATTCCAGAGCAGAGATATGAACAGTGCAGGACCTGAAGCTACGGGAAACCTGAATTTGCCAGTTGTACAGGTTTTGGAACTCGTTTCTGACTGTTGAAGACAGCTTTTTTTTTTTTTTTTATATGAATCACACCAGGGAAAGTGTGACTAAAAGAACCCAGGACTTGGTAAGTTTTATTCCTGGTAGAGCATCCATCCAACTGCAGGCAGGCAAGGACACATTATTCCAGAAAACAGTATAGGATACCCATCTTCCGCCTTCTTCAGAAATAGCAAGTACTATTTGAACTGCTTTAGAAATCAGATACCAACATATAAATACATAGTACATGATAAAAGGACTAGCATTTTTATTGTAATTGAATGACACTTGAATTTTTATTGCATTCCTACAAATAGTTTTAAAATATTGTTACATTATATTTTTAAGTATATAAATTTTTGATCCCTTAGTGTTTAGAGATTTTATTATTCTCTTGGAAGTTTCAGTACAGATTACAGGTATTTCTTCAGCCTAAATATTTATGCATTTATAATTGTGTGTGGTGTATATAGGTACATACCGACAAATTCATTCTATTAAAACATGATCCCAAAGAGCTGAGTACTCCGTCAAATGCTGGGCATCGTTTTGCTTAATTAGACTCCCTTTAGCCCTGCCCTTAGCGCTGAGGCATCCCAGTCAAGTAACATCCCCGACAGCTAATCCCCGTCAGTAACGAGGCTCGCTGTCGTCGTACCACGTGCAGACTGAGGCGGCAGTTCCTCCTACACACAGTCCACAGGACTCAGGACAACAGGTGGATGAAAACACATTGCGTGGGGGTGTTTTGGAAAAAATGAGGTAACAACAAATCAAGGAGGTCAGTAGAAAAGCTGTAGTTGCTTTGCCACCCACTTTTATGGTTAGTTGATTTCTCTTGTTTTGGAACTGAAAGACTGATCGAGAACCACGCGAGGAAACACACAGATGTATCAAGGAAAAACCAACGGGTAAACGCCTTGTTTCTCCGTGAGCTAAGTTTAGCATCCCACCCTGCTAAGTGTGGATGTGGCTGCAAGAGCTGGGGCGGGCAATCAGTGTGGCCAGCGGCGAATGCAGAGGCTGTGGGGCTGCCCCGAGCGGCGCGGGCCCTTCCCAAAGCAACGTCCAGCTCCCGCAGCGAGCAGCTGCGCGCTCCCGTCCCGAGGCCGCCCGCCCGGAGCAGCAGCACGAGCGCCAGGCCGCAGCTCTGCGGTAGGCAGGGGGGATGTCGGCGTGACGAAGGGCCTGAAAGAGCAAGGGGAGAGGACGTCGGTCTGCGCCGCAACGGGGAGCGCCGGCCGGGCAAGGCGCGGGGCGCTGCGGCCTGCGGGGGAGGACGGGCCAAGCGGCCACCAGCACCGGAGAAGAAAGCAAGCGGGCAGGACAGAGTATTCCCGCACCCCTAAGTGCCCAAGAGAGGCCTCTGCCAAACCCGAGATAGTCAGGAGAAAAAAACCTGAAATGTATCATGAGCTGAATAGACAGAGACTGAAAAAAATACAGGTAGGTAGGTAGGAAGGGGCAAGAAATCCCCTTCTCTAGCAGAAAAATAGATGAGGCAGAACAATGAAAAATCTAATTCCAGGTTACCTTGCTGCTCTGAATGTATTGAATATTTGATTCAGTTATGTTATTTTAAACGAAGAAAGAATAAAGCAAAGGGCAAGAAATTCCCCTTACTAGCAGAAAAAAACCAGGTGATGCAGAAAAACAGCGACAAAAATCTAATTTCAAGTTACTTTGCTGCACTGAATGTATTAATAGCTATATTCAGGTCTGTTATTTTATGTATGAATTTAAGCCTATGGTACTGGTCTGCTCTCCCTTTTTATTCAAAACTTATTTCTAAGGACCATTTTCTTTTGGCCTCAGGCACGTGCACGTTACAGTCACCAAAGTGAAATGCGGTTGTGTACGAGCATCCGAGGGCAGGTGGGCTAAAGCACTACCAGAAAAATTCACAAGATCAATTTGGAGGCAGTTATTACAGTGTTTTTAATATCATGAGAGCAGACTGAGAGCCTGACCTTCCTTTCTGTTCTTTCTCTTTATATAAAGATATTCAAATAGACTGGGATTATGCCAGGTTAAGCAGTATTCTGAAACAACCACACATTCATTCAGTAAATAATAAAAAATCTTGAACTTTCACATTCGTGCACTCTAGTCAGAGTAAACTCAAATGACTATAAAGCAGGAAAAAAAACCCTCTCATAAGAGATATTTGAATGTATAATGGTAAACAAAACTTGTATTAAGAAGCTAGTAAGATTAAAACATTTTTAGAAGATTTCCCCAAAACCCTCATCATATTAGAGTTTGCAGAAAACAATTTCTCGGTCTTGAGGGGTGAAATTAGAAGGTATTCCATCAGGGAAATAAGCAGTTCAAGAGGTACAGCTGTTTAACTCATGCAATATTACTTTTCCAGTTGAAGTAACTTCAATATAGTCACTTGATGTGTGTCTGGTGTGATGAGGTGAGAAACACAAATGAGCTGAATTCACAGCAGCTTGGGAGAGAGAAAAAAAAATGAACCACAGGGAACAGGAAAAAAAACCTGGGCACTTACAGGGAAAAAAAAAAAAAAAAAAAAAAAAAAGGATTGTCCCAGTATAAGGTTAGCCGTACTAAAGTATTGCTCAGTGCTCCCAAAGGGAAATTCTCTCCTCCACATTTCTCCAGAGGGGATATTTCTGCTACACAGCTCTGCAGCGTAAAGAGCACAGCCCCAGCCTAAGCCTACCACAGCTCTCCGGCAGCTTTAGCACTTTCATGTGTTAACAACATTTTTAGATTAAAAAATAACGCTGGTAATGTGAGAAATTGTGAAAATGTGCAAATGTTTATTTGCTTCTGGGAAAAGTAAATGGGTCCTTAATTTTTACAAGTATAGGTATAAAGTAGCTTCAAGGAGTCCATACTATGTATTTAAAGGAATTGCCATTAAATTCATATAAGGCTTCCTTACAAAAAAAAGCCATCGTATTAGATCCTTAAGTTATATGGATCTGTTAGGAATTAATGCTGGCCAAGGATTTGGCTTGTGAGTGATTAATTACGTGAAGGATGGGATAAGAAACCTCAGTGCAGCATCGTAACACTCCAAGCCAAAGTCCACACTGAAACCCCTTCACATCCCAGGAACATGAAGCGGACAGGACTGCCCGACTCCAAAACCCGACCTTCCTGGTGTTTGCTCCAGAGAGGTCAAAAGCCCATCCTCTCTTCACAAACCCACCTAACACAAGCTAGAACATTCTTCCTAATGCTGTACAGAAACTTTAAGCTCTTCATAAAGACCAAAATCTAGAACTTTTCCCCTTTTCTTTCTGAAATGAGTACCAGTAGGCCTCTGCACAGACTCACCTAAAAATACTGTCCCCCAAATTAGTGACATTTTCTTCCCCATTTTATTCTCTAATGCCCTTTAGGAATCTTCTGCTGCATGCTTGAGAAAGGAAAACCCAACTGTGACTACTACTATTGTTCTAACTTGAGCCCATATTCCCACTACTCCATTAATCCAGTTTCTATTTGGGATGGCATGCAACACTGACACCAAAGAAATCAACAGACAGATTTAGTAGGACCATGCTGTGACCTCAGGCGGACATAGAACAAGCCATAAAAGGTCTCTGCAAACTCTAAAAATCAAGAACAACAAAAAGGTGTTATTTATATACACTTTTTTTTTTTAACTCTATACTAGCTTCTGTGCAAGGTATACTTTTTAATGGTATCTCTCTTAACTGTTACCTTGTATCCTTGAAAACAAGCTAATGTTGCCAATCTCTGTATTTTTCAGAAAATAATGGAACGGCATGTACCTGTAAAACACAAGCTGCAACTGCACCCACTTTCTTAGATCTGCAAATGCCACCTCATCTTTGTACTTGCTCCTCAGCTGAAGTCTCCTGCATAAGGTCTGCATATTTCTAAGAACAGGCAGTTCAGATATTTCTATTCTAGTTACCAACCATACCACAAGAACTGAAATAGCATCAATTAAAATTGTCATTGACCTCTTACAGAGCGCTGATATAACTGTCATTCTCCCTGTGTCCCAGCTGCTTTTCCTACAACGGGATATTTGATTCCCTCCGAGCACCTGATAGAAAGATAAAGCTGCCCCATGTTTGCAATTCACAACAGCGGATTTAACCACCTCGTTCGATCAGTCTTCACGGATCTCCTCGCAGCTCCACTGTAAGTTTTTCACTTAGGGAATCTAGTAAAACGGTGCAGAGGCCTCCCTGCCCTCCACACGCCAGTCCCACGGCGCGGTACGGGGAGCCCGTGGCGGCTGCTCCGCTGGCCACGGCGACTCCTGCGCGTCAGGACGATGGGAACGGAGCGCATCTCTGCTGCCTGGGCTCCGCTTGCAACCCCGCGCTTCCTTTGCAGCTTCGTTTTATCGCTTATTCTCGGCCGTAGGAATCGAGCTGTGCTGGGCTCCAGCACATAAGCAGTGCCTGTGTGGGAGTGAAATGCTTCCCCTTTCCTTTTGGGAACGTGGCCAACACACTTCCTCGCCTCTTTCAGATGTGCCTATCCTTCTGCGTGTCTCTGTTTTGTTCCATTTAGCCCAGCGTAATGTTAGACCCTTTCTGCTGGTGTGTATGCATGCAGAATTAATAGACTTCATCTATCACAAAAAGATGCTGGCAGGATTTTTGTTGGCAGCAGACAGAGTAAGCGCATAACTGCCTTAGAGGCTCAGTTACCCTGGTTGCCACTCAGACTCAATATTGGCCTCAAGGTGCCTCCTCTTGACCCTCCGGGCCCCGGGGAGGGCTGATCCAAGCGCAGCCACCTCCTCAGCTCCCCGCGCACAGGCAGGCTCTGCCCTCGCGCGCTGCGCGTACGGACGGGCCCAGCCGAGGAGGGACCTCCTGCAGCCAGCACCTCTCTCCTGCCCGAACCTCCCACCCACCGCGGCACCTGTAGCAGCAGGGGCTGGTCACACGCTCCTCCTCCTGATAATAATTCACATTATCGGATGAAAGGATTAAAAAGAGTGAGGTCCCCTCAGCGGAAGTGAATCCACATAATCTACCGTTATTCCAACCCAGTAAAACTTCGAATGAGTAAATCAGGGTTGCATGTAATGCACAGTTCAAGGAGAATGATTAATTATTCTTTTGACCCTCACACCCATGAATAAAACATAAGCACTCCTAGCTGCTTGTACACCAGCTAACACGTTCTGATCCTGCAAGTGCCTCTATGCACGTGTTCATCTTCACCATTGTGAAGCAGCCCAAACTGTCTTTAGTAGCAAGACACATGCAGGGTTCTACCTAAGAGCAAGCTGAATATATATTTTATATATATTCTATATATAAAAAGGTTTCATTTTAAGAAAATAAGATTATATCCTGAAAATAAACACACTTAAAATTATCCAGATTTTTTTGTGAAGGGAGGACTAGATAATGTTAAATAAGCAGTAGTTATCCAAATACCCTTCCAGCCCTCTGACTCTTTTAGGCCTTTGTGGTACTTGCCTCGATACTGCAGTACTAATGAAACATAATAAGTAACAGAATTTGTCTTTCTAGTAATAACTGCATCTGCAAAACAGGCATATGGAAATACATAGCAATAATTGCATTTCAGAATATTATTTTAAGCATGGAGCTCAATCTAACTGGAAAGGCTCTTTAAGCAACATTTTTTTGTTTTATTATATATATTCAAAACTTTTTATCTTTGCAGGGAATAGTCACATCAGTCCTCTCAAAACAAACAAACAAAAAGTTTTCATAGGAAAATTAAACTTCATAAACTTCAGTTTCCCATTAAAATTGAGCTTTTCCAAATATCACCTCTGGGGAAAGGTCTTGCTAACCCTGCTCCCCGAGACACACATCGCTATGTTTGAATGGAGGGCACAGCTTGTCTTTTTAACATCCTTGTTATACTTAAACTACTGATACGCCCCTGCATTGCAGGCTTACTGCAGAGCATTAAAAGACAACACAAAATGCGAAAGCTGCTCCTGGCCTCTTTTTATCTTACTGGAAAGTTTGGCTCTACTCCAATCTTCCCTCAGCTTAGCCCCTAGTTAACAAATTACTCGTCAATATAAGAAAAAAAGTGTTCAGCTACTTCACCTTTCCGAGATCATTTATTCCCGTTGTTTCCTGGTGTTCCTCGGAGCGGTCACCTTGCCCGGTTAACACGACGCCAGCGCCACGGGGAGCACAAGCCCTGCCCGCAGCGCCATCGCTGCTACAGGTGCTCCGCGACCGCCACCAATAAGCAAGGACTTTAATCAGGTTGGAAGGTGGCGGTTTACGTGGTGCTGGTTAGAGGGTCCGTAGGAGTTTTCACACGGAGAGCGAACCGCGCTTTTATTTTAGCACCCAGCGCTGCTCAGCGGATGGCATTTCAGGAATGAGGTCACACACCGAAGCTGCTCAGATACAGCAGCGTTCAAGGGTGCCAGCGAGGCTCGCGCGCGGCAGCTCGCCGGCCACGGCACGGGCAGCGCTGCGGCCGCCCACGTGCGGCCTCCCTCCGGCACACGCGGACCCGCCTGAAGCCACTCCGCACATGGAGAAACCACAAAGTGCAGGACCTGTGCGTGAGTCTGCAAACACCTCCCCTGGAACAGCCCAGGCAGACACAAGGCACGTTGCTTACTAGGGTTTCTCCATAGGGAGAAAGAGTTCAGTAAGACGGATACTGCAGCCAGACAGAAAAGCCGAGACAGCAGAATACATTTCAATTACTGTGTCAGTGAAGGGTTTTCAGCAGGGGAAGCTACTGATCCGTCTTCAGAGCTTTATCCAGATATATCCGACTAAGACAGAAGATCTGGCCCAAGAATTTCTATGGCGGAATATATGGAGTACTCCAATCTATCTGTAGAAAGACCAAAATCTACCGCTTTGAGTATACAATTTTGTAAATAATTGCAGTTAAACAGCTGACATGATCTGAAATTGGTTAGTATGAATGTAACTTAAGCTGTGATCAAGCAAATTTCAACTGAACTTCCATCTTTTATAAGAAAAATCCCCACGTTACTGACAGTTAAGTGGTCCAAATCTAATCTCCCATATGCAATTCAACTGAAATCAAGAGAATTGTAAACACTGATATTACAGTTGACTTGGCCCACAGCCTTTATGATAATTTTTTTCTCTCTTTTTCTACATATAAGTAACATGTTTACATAGATATGTTTATCCAAAAAATATCAATTATATCTTACAGCACATATCGAGCCAATGTTTTTGTAGTGTTTTCAGGGAGAAATTGTTTTATTTCCTGTCCTTGTTTAATTTTTTTTACTAGTTTGCAAATAAGTACAAAAATGATTTTTTAAGTACACTACTGATATGCTTTCAAATTATTGGTTCTGCTACAATAGAACACAAAGGTAGGTATTACAATCCCTTCTCTAAATTCACACAGCCCAGGGCTCCATGCTGAATATATTTTCATGAATGATTTCAATAAAATTGTTCACATAAGTAAAACTACTGATGTGTATGGATGTTGCCAATCTAATTCAAAAAGATTACAGCATTTGGTAGAAAAAACACTGCAATTGCTCTTAATATAGGCAAGGTAAACCAGGCAGTCAGGCCTCTCTCTCTCTTAAATCATTGCGAAATAGCTTATGACAAATATATTCCCTCTGACTTTATAAGCGCAACACAATTTATTCCCAGCCCTTATACATTTAACAGATACTTACATTAGGCTTCAGTAATTTACATCACATGGAGGATATCGAGACTTGGTCTTTATACAGGTAATTATTTCCATAAATCTTATATTTCTAGCTTTCCCTAAATTGTATTTTACTGTTTATATCCTGCAGAACAGGATTGCAACAGTCGTGAGAAAGGTCTACAGCTTGGCTCAATTAACTCAGTTTCATGTTTACACAGAAGCCAAACAGATCCTACAGGTCTCACCCGTGCCCATGAGTAATATTCACTCAAGGGAACGAGCCCATGTTGCTTAATGGTGATACTAATGCACATAAAGAAGCAGCTCCAAAGGCAGGACCTGAATTCCAAGAATTAGCTCTGAGAATTTGCTGGAACTTCTGCTCCTATTATTTTTGTACATCCCCAAGGGACTGCAGAATTAGTCCTAGTATGCCACAAATCCCAGAATAATTAAGTACACTTGAAAGACATCATGACTTTAAACTTTTCCAGGCTTGATCCTACTTAACATTTGTTACATTAAAGACAAAGAAAAAATGATGGATGGGTAAAAATCTTGAATAGGGAGTGAATTCATAAGTCATGCTTGCTGCATGATATAACCCTTCATTTCAAATTATTTTCATATATTACCTTTATATGGAGCCGCAAGTTAAGAAGAAAACTGCTAAACTGAATTTCTGCTATGTAAAACTAACAATATCTCCCACTTCCCCACTTTTAAACCTGGACAGCAGTTATCTTAAGTACACAATTCTCCAAGATTTATCTCTAGGCAAAAAGAAGAAATATGAAACGTCCAGCTGCAGAAACAATGAGTGACAAGTCCTGCCATACCGAAACAATCAGTGACAAGTACAGGCACAGAAGGTGCAAGTGCTGAACGGAACAGCCAGCAGGTTAACTGAGACACAACCAAGCATTTTTGGTTTGAAAAAAAAAAAAATCGACAAAAATTACTGATGTTTGCTCCACTGCATGTATTACTCATCCTTTTCTTCCTCTCCCCCTACTAACATTGGGCATAGATAGTTCATGTCCTTTCCTTACTGCAAAATCAGTTCGACTAAGACCTGCCTTAAAGAACTTTGCTTTTCTTTCTGGAGTTGGGAAGATGCAACCTCCTACTTTTCATCTCGCAGTTTTGGCATCGTTTCTTGTCTCCTTTGTTTTGTCCTAAACCCATCCAAAAGCAAAATTTTGATTTAAGCTAAAACTAATTTATATTTGGTCTTTGTATCCAATGTATAATTTGTTTATATTCAACAAAAAATAGGCAAACCTGTTGCTGCCTACTGGAAACAACTTTTCAGTAGACAAATGTAAGAGATGAGTCCCTGGAGAGCCTGCCTGCTCTCCTAAGATTTGCACAGACTATTCTGCTTCTCTTTGAACGCTCCCCACGGCAGAAGCAGGTGCACAGACACCCAGAACTCTTCTTAATGAGCATTTGCATTAGCAATGGCTATGCACAGATTTCACAGTGTGTGGCTAACGAGAGCCAGCCAGTGCTTCAGGTAACATAAGCTGCCACCGCCGCCTCACCCATGGTAGATGACATCTCCTGCCGATCCTCCCACTAACGGCCCAGGCCAATATTGGACTATTCCTGAGCCGCTGAGGTCCTGCTCCCCTGCAGACAGGCACAGAGCTGGGGTAACGCTGGACATCGACGGACCTTGAGCCCCTTGGAGGGGCACCAAAAGCCCTCTGCCAGTCCACGCTGCCCACGGCTTGTATCTCAGCCAACTGCTGAGAAGGGTAACTAACGAGTGTATATAAAAGAGGGCAGGTCTGACCTCGGACACCCCAACACTCCTTCAACAGAATCGTCGCGTTACGCACTGGAACAACCTTGTTCACATATGACAGGTACGAGGTGACAAGTGCCACAGAATGCAGATTTTAGTGTTATTCAAACTTTCTTACCTTCACCCAAACTACTGTTACAATCCTGTAGAACTGCATCAATGCTGGAAATGTGTTTTTCAATTCTGGACTGCAACTGGACTGCATTATTAAACAGCATTAAGGTTACATCTACAACAATTTCTATGACCATAAATCTCTTCTAAAACTTTTGACTGAAACCTCCTTGTCTATCCAAAACATCTGAATAGTCTTCCAGACAAATTAAATCTGTATTAAGTTTTCCACTAAGCAGTTTTCAATCAAGGGAATTTACTGCCATTACAACCAATCTGTAGGATACTAAGAACATTTAACCACATTATTATTTCATGATATGAAGCCACTGGTGACCTACCTGGTGTGAATGTCCCGCTTTAGCGCTGAACAGCACGGGCACAGTCATTTTACGGATGTGATTCAGAAAATCTGCTATTGCTTCTTACAGATGGAGCTCAAACAGAAATGAATGACTGGGTCTTTTTCAGACATACTAGCAATTATATTATTAACTAATCACAGTTGAATGGCTCTAATTTTCTATTATTCGAGGAGTATCACAGTTCTGTTACACTTCATGCTTATTTTTTGCAAGATGCTGAGCTAGACCAAACCAGCAAACGACACACTAGCCCACATGCCATTCTTCCTTCTGACAGCCCCAGCTTGTGACGGAGCCTTCTCCAGCAGCTCTCTCAGGTGGTTTCCAGGTCACGTAGCAATGCTGAGTAACTCGCATCCCATCAGGTGTCACCTCTGCTGCTGCCACTTCTGAGTCACTACATTGGCTGGGGAAGAAGCCTTCTCTGCTAGCCCAAACTTGCTCTGCTGTACCAGGGCAGAAATCAAAGTACTCTTGGCAAATTACTGCAATAAAACACTATGTCTAAATAAGTTCCTGTAGGGAAGGAACGTTAGTCCATCCTTAGCCATTACTTGGGGAAAATTTTTTATCTTCTTCCTGTTTTCTTTATTTATGAGTCAAATTCCCAAGTCACAGATTCAAATCTTCAAAATGAAAACTTTCTGAAGAGCAAGTTGGGACAACACTTCAGCACTCTCTGCCTTCTTTCCCTTACATCTTTATAATTTCCTTTTTTCATCTCCAGTTATTTTCCTTTTGCCATGCTTGTTTCCTTCAAGTAACTTCTAATTCTTCACATTTTCTCAACAAAAACATGTACTCTTTCATTTGGGGGATTAATGATAAAATTCACGGTTTAATAGATAAGAGGATGCACAACTTGGAGATGACACCAAATCTTTCCTCCAGTCTTAAAACACAGAGTAATCAAAGCCATATAAAGCATTTCCAATCAAAGCCACTGAGTCCTCTTCTCTTCCCATCATTCCCCTAAAGTTTTACATCTCCCTCAGCACTTTGCCCAGTTCTTCTGCTCTCCCTGCTCCAGTCAGGCTTTGGGTGACCTTTCCTGCAGGTCTCAAAGTCTCAGGGCCCTCAGTTCATTTACCTCTTTCAAACATCAACCCCACAATTTCTTCCCTAGCTCTTCTCCTAGTCACAGACTTTGCCATTTTATGGATACATAAAAGACACTATTCAAAACCATGATCTGCTTTACTGTCATTTCTGTCTTATTTTAAGAGTAGTCAACAGAGAAACAATTCTCCATTTCTTATTTTGAGAACACAAAACTAATCCCTAAGCTAACCTAAGTCAATATATCATTTTAATTATTTTAAGTTTATGCATTTCTTTTGCACCACCAAGAGAGATGATAATGAAGTCATGCTGCTCTGTATATATAGTCCATTTTTAACATTACAACAAGTATCAGCGTGTTCTTAATCCATAAGGTCACACTGCAGTTTGGGACAAACACAGCATCTGACACACATCAAAGACAAAAGCCAGACTGCTTTGGGCAACAAGTGCTGACAGCAGATTAAATGCCTTGCTCTGTAGGCACGGTACAAAGATACACAACGCATTCTCCTGCAGTGAGAAGCTGGTTTAAAACATTTAATCTAGCAGGCTGAGGCTAGGGAGGGGAGCTGACCCTCCGTTCTTTGGGAAAGGAGAGGAATAGGGATGCGAGTGTCTGCACTCCAGGTCAGGTCTGAAGGGCCACTAAACACAACAAGAGCAGGAAGAATCCAGAAAAGACACACCTCTATGGAAAAGGGAGGAAAAGGAACAATGATACCTCAAAGGTGCCCACAGCTTTCCTCCAAGCATGGCACTTCGTACTACACAAACCTCTAAATGTCACTTCTCCTATATATCAGTCTATATAAGTGCATGAGTGAGGACAGAAAAATAACCTACCTCATTCCCATCCTTTGAGCAGGCTCAGAACAAACAGGCAGCTCCCCACACAGCAAAGGCAAACAGTACTAGCAGTTTCTTTCTACATTAGTGTACTCAACTGGCTAAGAGCCAATTTCTTTATGACTCTTCCATATCCACAGTTCATCCACAGATTGAGCCATCCAACCAACTAAAATGTCTACACCTGTACTATCAATGGCTAGAAACATTCATTTTAATGCCTCAGCATTTTTTCTTGAGGTAGACATTTTAAATAAAAGTCAGACGACTCAGGCAAAGGAAGTAACCATTTTTCTCTACTGATTATGGACGGAACTTAGTACTATCAGCTCACATACAGAAATACCACCCACAAAATATCCTTGGAGTCATTCTTTTTTTTTTTTCAGACTTCTCCCGTTTCTCTACCTGTTCTACAAGCACAGAAAGTGCAACATCAGAATGATCCTCTGTGGAAAACTTAACTCCCACTGGCAATGGGTGTCTCTGATCCTTCAAAGGCTCGTATGGCACAGCAACGGTGCCAGAAGGAAGGACAACCCTGCGCTGCCGGCACCTTTTGCTGTGAGCAAACAAAGTTTGAAGTTATTTCAGTAGTCCCTGCACTCTCCCTTGCCCCACAATGTAACATCATAACCATGCCAGGCTTTGGAAGAAGTTGATGACAGCAACAGTTTGGGGACTCCACATACTTTAAATAAATCCCACATCTTCCCAGGACACCCAGCTTTGAAGAAAGCCTGGTGGTATAAGCAGGGCTCTCCTTGCCTGCCCTAGAGGACAGGATGAACAGGACAGGATGACATGTAAGAACACACTAGCAAAATGGATAGTGTTGGGGGTTTTTTTTCCCTATATAGGCAGTAACATCCTCAGTTTATACTTTTTTTCTCATTCTTTCAAAAAATTCAAATTTTAACTATTCCTTTAGCACATTTCCTACAAGACAATGACACAGCACATTCCAAGCTCTCTGCAAGCAGACTGCAAGTGGGGCACATCAGGGGACTCACTCTGAGGATTCTTCCCTGCAACTGGAATTTGCTTGCTAAGCAGGAAGGATGAACTGCAAAAAATTTACATTTCTTAACCTTATGGACAAAAAGCTGTTTGTTTTACATATTCTAGAGCAGAATATCTGGAAATCCGAAAGTTTCTAGCAATGCAGAGGATGGGTTAAACGTATGACAGAAATGCGAGGTTTTGTAGCCTCCTCTCTTGCAGCTTGCGACTGTGCATTCACAGACAGGGCTGCTCAACAGGACTCAGGCAGCCACAAAGGTTGTGGAAGCCGAATGCCCAGAGCCAGGCAGGTCACAAGCCATGCAGCTCCCCACGTTATGTTACAGGCTGCGGATGAGCAGTACTGCAGTAACATTCTCCCCTAGACACTCCTGAAAGAAATACCATTCGGTTACGAAAGGTCTCCTTGTTACCTCTTGATCTCATACTGCTACACTGCAAGAGCTGAGGATGAACCTAACAGCTAGTGACTAAGCATCTAAAGAGACACTGTGATGATTGTCTGGCTGAGACGCCGCAGCTGCAGAAACCCTTCTGCAGCCTGTTGGGGACAGGCGAAGGGAAAGATCACAGAGGAGCTAACTCTTCATCTTTTTCCTGTGCAGTCATCCGAGCGAGCCCATGAGCAAGCCCAGCTCTGAGTCACTTCCTCGGGAAGGAGACCCCCGGCAGAGACAGTGGGGCCACCCGACGTCGCAGCAGCCCACGCGCCGTGGCTGTGGCTGTGCTGCACGGGCCTGCAGCCGGTCATGATTCTCTTTTGCTGCAGGGAATATCTTCATCAGGGTCTTGCACAAGCTGTGCCCTCCCGGGCTGTGTCACTGCATCAATACTAATATAGCCAGCCCGTTACTCTCATGCAGACCAAGCAGTCTGGGGCTGAGAAGATGCTGTTACTTCACCACTAGGAGTGAATTTTCCTTTCAGATACAACCTTGCAGTCTTTGCATTTCCTACCTGGAGCTACACCTCTAGGATCCAAAAGCAGAACAGCCCTTAATGAGTGAATTCCCGAGGAAGGATTCCACAACTAGGCTTATCTTTTCCATCCTGAGACTTAATAAAGGGATGACAAGACCAAACAAATGTACAGAAAACAGAATGTTAAAGATAGCACCAGGTCAAATTCTGCTCTTAGAAAAACATTCACATAGCTAGAGAAGTCTTGTAAAACTTCCTATAGTGATTCTGGACATAGAACTACTCAGCAAAACAAAACTATTCTCATTTTGGGCATCTCTAGCACTAAAACTACTTGTCAAGGCTATGGAGAGGCATGCAGTAACTTTGAGTCAGGTATTCCTAAATAAAAGATTGTGTATTTTCTTAAACAATAAACCCACATTCTGTCATTTTAATATAATAATGACTGATGTTTGGACTATAATGCAGGATTGCATTTACACTTCCATATCACTTATTATTTAAGAATATGGAAGTCAAGTCTTCAAAAAATTTCCTGACTTAAGAAAATATATTAACTGCTGAAAGGCTGCCTTGAAGGGTGGGAAATAAAATGGCACAAAGTAACTTCTTGTGCACATGGAAATAATATGCCAAACTCTTGCGTGCTGACTACAGATGTCTCCCTCTTTACATTCTGCATGCATTCAGCTCTATACTGCACGAGTTGTTTTTGTTTGCAGATGACAGGCTCTCTCAGCAACCTAACAATGTGAAGCAGAAACAGTATGTGTCAATAAGAACAAAGTAAAAAGTCAGCCTTCGTTTCCTTTCACTAGCCAGTAGGTCTTCTTGCATGCATTTCCCCTCCTATGCTTTTTGCCTACAAATTACCCAGCAATTTTTCAGAGCTGGTTTTAGCTGCATTCCTGATGTGGAGACAAAAATGATCAAAAACAAAAGCCAAAATGTAACCACACAAATTAAAAGATTCCACGTCCCATGCAACTACAAACTGTGTAAACAATTCTAGGTCCTATTCTTTACTATGGGACAAACTCAGACCTGAGGTAACTGCAGATCTACTGGCCAGCAGAACTGCATCTTCTCAGTTCAAGCCTGATACTCATCCCATCTGGACATTATGGATGCTTCAATATAATCATGTTGATTTTACATCTGACCAAGAGTGCTAAGGTAATGGGGGCTCTTTTGGGGTTCTGAGACTATTTATACTACCAAGGCATTGAAATCATATTTTTTAAATGCTTTTGTCTCTGCATATAACCACTAATCTCTTTGGCCACATTCGACTCTAAATAACATTCCTCAGTACAGATGTCACCATATGGATTAGCCTGTGCCCGAAGTCAACAACGCCTCAACGCTCAGCTTGGCTTTCCCTCCAGCATCTTACCTTGGGCAGGGAAGGAGACTTGTTGCTGGACAATTCATGCCTTCACAAAAGGAGAACACAAGAAGGAAGTGAGTCAGGGCTCAATCTCACTGTTCCCAGCAGGCCTACGTCCCGCGTGCTGCCAATTCTGTCCTGAATATTTATATCGCTACCAGTCATCAGGCTGTGCTCTCACAAACCGCCAGCCAAAGTGATTTCTCAGAGCCACACAGCTGCTCTGTGCCTTCCATGGGCTCAAATTCAATCACCAGATAAAGAAAGATCTGGCAAAACAAAGGGAAAATTTACATGGCGTCTTAAGCCTTGGAGAAAGAGAAGAGCCAGATTCAGCCACAAGGGCACAAGAAGCAACCAATTTTTTGGATCAAAGATCTCTTGGAAGAAGAGTTTCCGTAGGAGGCTCTACAGAAATGCTACCAGTTTTGTAGCTAAGTCTGAAGAGGGCGATGGGAGCACTGCAACAGAACCAAGGATGACATCAAGCTGGTCGCACGCCTGCCAGCTGCGAGAGCTCAAATAATCCACCTGATAGAGGAGGTGATGAATTTCAAAACAACACAGAAACTATAACTTGCACTTGCAACACACTGGATGTCACCCTGATTATTCAGCTAACTTGTTACACACGTCACTAAGGAAACCCTGATGGAAATCCTCTTTGTCAGTGTCATTCTTCTATCCTGTCATCTGTTAAATTGCCATATGACCAGATGGGGTAAGTGTCAAAGTTTCAAATCTGTAACATCTGTCCTAGCCGCTCTTGGCGGGAAGTAGAGAATAAAAAAATGTACTTATAATACTTGAAAATGTTTTCTTGTAACGGGAGTCACAGACCTATCCCACTGGCTAATTCAGCCTGCCTGGCAGTATGGAGCCAGAAACAAAGTTTTAGAAACCTTTGTTCCAAAGAAAAATCCCACTAGTTAAGGCAATTACTGACCCAGGTTATTTCAATTTTATTTTCACAAATTGCCTTCCTAAATTTTTATGGAAAATGCACAACTTCCTCATGCTCTACAAAAGGAGAATTCTTTTAGTAATACCAGATACAAATCTTTTGATGTGAATTTCTATTTCTGTTCTAGACTGTCGATGTGTTTTTAAGGTGAGTTAGATACAAGGACATTATCACACAAAGAAAACACATGTTCAGAGAAGCGCATATTCTTTTTCTCGTTCTTCATCATAATCCACAAACTCATGACAGTTGTATTTTGGCAGCAGTGTCACTCTGAAGCACAAACAGGACCATCTTCCAAAAATGATCACTGAACAAATGGTGATTACTATATATATATATTCTTTACTGTTCCCTGGACATTGAAAAACATGTCATGTAGCTAAAACTCAATGACTAATGTGAAGATTTTGTTAGAGCCAGACCAAACAGTGCAGGACAGGCTTCTTGTAGTTCCACTGAAAATAAAGAATGGGAAAGATGACTTAGGGTCCTCCCTCCTCTGTGCCTACCAAACCCTGCTCTGCCCAGGCTCCCCGGCTTACCCCTGCAAGCCACTATTTCCACTGCCACAAGCAGCCAGACCCTCTCAAGATGTCAGAGAAAACGTCTCTGAAGACAGAAGGCTCTTGGCCCTCCCACACTGGTGTCCTGCCGCTCCGAGGCCACGCAGACCAAGCCTTGCTGACCGTCTCCATGTCTGCCACAGCGAGCTGCAGTCTGGGCTCTGGCAGGCAACACTTCTCTACCATCAGGAGGTCCATTCCTGCACAGTGCTTATTTTCCTTTCTGGTTGTTGTCTTTTGTTATGAGACCCAAGATCCGCTAGCCCCCGTCCCGGCCCAGGCGTGCTGGCCTGCTTCCCCAGCCGGCGTGTGCCAGCTACTTGGATGGAACGATAGAGAAAAAGCATGTTGAGGGGGAAAAAACTGCATAACCCAATATCAAGTCAGCTGGGCTGGAACAGGCTCTAGACTTTGTATAGATCAGGCCTAATCAAAATTAGGAACAGATAAAAGTTCTAACTCTAGAACAAAAGATGAAGCCTGTTCTAAGGTGGTAAAAAGAGATGTCTAGAAAATCAACCTGCCTTTGTTTCTGCTTCTGGCGCAAGAGACGCAATGGGAATGAATTCCTGCCCCATACAGATGATGCAGGACTTCATTTACCCATACCATAGCACTCTCTGAGGGTGCCAAGACTGAGAGGAAACAAAACTGTTTCTGCACAGTCTAGCACAGGTCCACAGACTCTGCACCAGAGCAAAGCAGCTCTGGCGGTTTCCCGAGGTCTCATTATTTGGGAAACACACTGCTGTGTGAGGAATAGGTACTATGGAAACTCTCAGATGGACAGGTCGACCGTAACAGATTTGGAAACACTTTGTTCCAAAGAGTATTGAGGCTGATGCTAAAGCATCTTTTGCTTTAGCAGATCTGGCCAAGTTCACTTCAGAGTGAGTGGTTAAAAACCCACAAAGCAGATTCCAACAACACTGTTTTTCCAGCTCCCAGTGTCTCCTAGCACAAGCAGCAGAGCAGTTTTAGGTTGCTGCTGCTTTGATGCAAGGGAAGCCTCTCGTTCTTGCACTCCCAAACTGCAGAACAGTCCCTGCAAGCCAAAGAGGAAGAAAGCTGCAGTCACATGCAGAGTCACACTGATGAAGTCATACACTGGCATAACAGCAAGTGTTGTCAGTTGTCAAAGGCCATCTGTAGCCAGCAGACTTAAACTGTCATCCTGGAAAAAGATGCAAACAAGCCTAATGGGAGATTGCTTTATCCCCTCCCTGGCATTCAACGAATAAACCTTGCTCTTTAGACAGATAGAGAAAACAAAGGATCATATTCTTTTCTTTCTTTTTCTTTTTTTTTTAAAGAAAATTATTATTTTTTGACAGTTAGTATACTTTCAAAATGATGGGAAAATAGGAACAACCAGAGAGAACTGAGGACTTGTGAACACTGACAGGGCGAGCGGGAGGTGCTGCAGTGAGGCCTCCCAGGCTCCGGATTTAAACCATTTAGGGGGTGCTACCTAAGACCTTGATGCTATTTATTTGCTTCCCTTCCGCTTTTATATGTTCTGAGTTTTTCAGCACCATCCACGGTGCGGATGGTGCTTGGAAGAGATACTAAATACGAGATCTATTCTTTGCAGCAAGAAATGGACACCCACTTGAAAATGATGCAGCGAACACCCCTGAGGGGAAGAATGTGGTGGCTCCCGGCACACTCTGTGCATCTTCCAGAGGGTGCCAGGTTGCCAGACCAAGCTGCAGCTGCAGACAGGAGAGCTGGTGGGGGACAGCAACTCACTGCAGCACACGGAGGCTGCAGCAACGCGAGGAGGGAGCCAGTGCTGCTCTGGAGGCAATGATAAATGTGCTTGTTTGGCCCCTGTGCAGGCAGGGGCCAAATCAGAAGAGCCCTGAAAAATGAGTCTTGGGATCTGTGCCTGGTACCGATGCAAATGAAGGTGAAACCACACAAACAGTAACACAATCAGAGCATTCATCATTCCTTCATTAGCAGCTTTTCTTTGCAACGCCATCACCAAAAATGCCCCTTGCTTCTTTTTATGAGTGACTGCCTGAGAGGATTTAAAAGAAAGCCTAATTGGTGAATGTACAGTATGCACACTGTTCGTAAGGCAGATTGTTATGCAAGCAAGAGAGCCTTGAATCCATAGGTGATGCTGAGGGAATTCAATTCACATAACCTATGTATTAAAGAATCTCAGCTCGGAGCAATCCAGAAACGCTCCCAGTCACGAAGCTAGGCAGACAGAAACTCCCTGCTCCAGACAAAATGAAAGACCTGTTATCTTGCTTAGATTTACAGGAAGGGCCAGATTATATGTAAAATGGGCAAATCAAACGGGGATGACAACCTTGTTTGCTCACCTAAACATATTTACCATTAATGAAAAATGATACAATTGTCATAAACCATTTCACATTCTACCAGCAGACTAGAAGAGTCTTTAAAGCTCTCTTCACCTGGCTGATCCATCACTAAGGCTGTGTTTATATAAGCGTAATTACACACATTACACCCTGGGCTCACAGAATTCCATGTTACTATAGCTGCCTACCACTCCCCATGAAAAAAAAAAATACTCTCAGCTGCTCATAAGCCCTTGAGCCAAAATTTTCCATGCCATTGGCTGAACATTTTGGAGAACATTGCAGCAAGAAATGATTCAGCTGTTTCCGAGAAATAAGAAATAACAGAGGAAAAAACCAACATTGTCACGATCGTGTTAAAGAAAACCTAGAGGCTTTTTTAATACCTTCCTGTATTAAGGAGCATGCACCTGGTAAGGTATGTATCTTAGTGTCCCTGAAAAGAAACTACTAAATCATAATCCTTAGAAAAATTCTAACTCATATGAACTTGGTAGTCATCCTTCTTAATCTGAGGCTACTAAATTTCTAAAGATCCTTCTATTTTTCACAGCTGTGTCTATCAGCAGAGTGTGCAGGCAGACTCCCCCTGCAGAAAGGACCTTTGCCTGGAGCTGCTGAACGCAGGTGCTAGCAGGCTGGGCAGGAAAGCGAGGGCAGGGCACCCACCTGCCCTGCTCACAGCAGCCTCCTCCTCAGCACACAGCTTGCAGGGGGCAGCAGTTTCCTTCAAAATGTACAGGGCGGCTGGACTGACACCAGTACGAAACGAGGGAAATGGGCAAAGAGAAGTAAGACATCCTGCCTGCACAGCAGCAGTAGCTGCTGCTTTCGTGCTCCAAGTGTCCCTGCTTCATGTGGTCGAGCTCAAGAGACGACTGAAAGAGCCACCCTGAAAGCAATACCGAGGCTACAGAGTGATTGGAGAGGCACAGGGGTTGCCTCATGGTCTGCACTCAGGGTCCTGTGTCTCTTGGGTATTACAGCAAATTTTAACTACAGCAGCATTCGGGCTCCAACTTCTCAGGCACCAGTACAGATTAGGGGCTGACCTGCTGGAAAGCAGCTCCGCAGAAAGGCATTGGGGAGTCCTGGTTGACAACAAGTTGACCATGAGGCAGCAGTGTGCCCTCGTGGCCAAGAAGACCAATGGGATCTTGGGGTGCATTAAGCAGAGCGTCTCCAGCAGGTCGAGGGAGGTGATTSTGCCYCTCTACTCAGCCCTGGTGAGGCTGCACCTCGAGTACTGTGTGCAGTTCTGGGCTCCCCAGTGCAGGAGGGATGTGGAGCTGCTAGAGAGAGTCCAGCGCAGGGCCACAAAGATGATTAGGGGCCTGGAACATCTGCCCTATGAGSAAAGGCTGAGAGAGCTGGGCCTSTTCAGCCTGGAGAAGAGAAGACTGAGAGGGGACCTGATTAATGTATATAAATATCTCAAGAAAGGGAGTGAGGAGGAGGGGGCTGGCCTCTTCTCAGTGGTGGCCAGTGATAGAACTAGGGGAAACGGCCACAAATTGAGGCACCAAAAGTTCCACAGGAACTTGAGGAAGAACTTCTTAACAGTGAGGGTGACAGAGCCCTGGAACAGGCTGCCCAGAGAGGTGGTGGAGTCTCCTTCTCTGGAGATCTTCAAAACCCGCCTGGACATCACCCTGTGCCACATGCTCTAGGGGACCCTGCGTGTGCAGGGGGGTTGGACTAGATGACCTCTAGAGGTCCCTTCCAACCCTAGCCATTCTATGATTCTATGAAACATCAGCAGAAATATCATTCAGATCTGTGCAGGCATCAAGAGGAACAAACGAAACTCAAGGCAAAAGGGATTATGCCTTTGGAAGCAGACCAACAGTAAAAGGATTTTGTAAATTCGAGGTCAACTTAGACATTGGCTGCATTGCAGAAATGGTATCCGAATGGATTAGAATAAATGCAGATTTCAGCCCTGGGCTGCCTGAGGCTGAATATCAGCCAGCCCTGTCCTTGATTTGACTTATGTTCCTCCTAGTCTGCATCTGAATAGCATCTGAATAGCAGACTTCTTCAAATCATGGCTAATCAATAACATTAGCGAAGTTTAAAGTATGCACTATCTTATTATCACAGATACAATTCAGCTAACTGACAGCAGGCCACAGACGAATTCACAGGAGAAAAATGAATTTGAGAATATGATGCATTAATAGCTTATGCAACGTGTGCCTGGATCTTACAGACAGCTGGTAATGTGCATGAAAGTAAGTAGCAGGATATGCTATAAAATTGTCTTCTAAGATTGTTCTAATATTGTTTAAGCGAGTAGGATTCATTGCCATAAAAATACCAGAAACTTTTAATTTTTTCTCCCTGAGGATGAGAAAATCAGCTGCCGATTAAAATGGATTAAAAACAATTACTGAGTGTGTTACTTCATGCAGGTTTCCTTTCAATCCTGGACTCTGCCCTGCACTAACTTTCCTCTAAAAAAGGAAGATAAAGGAGCCCTCGTTTCGTAACTGGCTGCTCTCTGTGTGATTAGGAGAGAAGAAGGTAACACAAACACTTCCAGAGTTTGCTAGAAATATTACAGCAATATTTCTAGACCTGACCCAAAGGCTGCTCATGTGCACAGCAAGACCTCTTCAACAGACTTGGCTTTGATCTTGGGCTCAGGCACTCAGGAAAAAATTGGGATCGTGAGAGTTTGCAGTTTCTAACTGTTGCTCTTGACAACAATGGTCAAAACAGCAAGGACCCAGTCTCCCGACACAAAATTTATTTCCAGGTTATTCTGCCTGGCAACTCCAGTAGAATTCACTATTTGAAAAACTATTTGGTAACTGGCTTTATCTGAAATAGAATTAATTGGAAGAAACATCTAAGCCAATAACATTTTGAACTGAATGCTAAGCAATGCCACTGAGCCTCTCTTCATAATTGCGTAGTATACCTTAATACAGAACTGACATGAGTTTCCCAAAATCCAAACTCAAATGCCAGTGAAATAAGAATTGCAGACTCAAGTTTGGTTACAGCCAGTGGTTACCTGAGACATCTGTTCAACACATACAAGCAGGAGTAACTACTGAAGGACAACCAGGTCCAAAAATCCACATGCTGTTCTTCCAGAGTAACTTTCCAGCTTGCAAGGCATTAATTCCGTATGGTCAAAAGTTGCCAATGCAAAACAACAGGAATCAAAACTGTAGCATCCAGTTCTGATAAACCATCCATGATGCTCTCAAGATGTAAACAAGTCCAAATGGAAAGTTTTCTTTTTTGATTCCTCCAAGCTAAAATCATCACAACTGACAGTTGGCAACCTCAGACTCTGCTTTAAAGTCTACCTTTACATGTAGTTCATCTGCCTTCAGAGTAATTTCAAAGGCACAGCTGCTGAACCTGTTCAGGCAGGAATCGAAAGGAAACACAGCCTGCACAGCAGGAAGACATAGTCCTTACTCAGAAATTTTAGGTAAGATCTTGATATTTAATTAGCCACATGCATCCCATTTGATTTCAATAGGCCTACATGTAAGCGAGCACACTAAGGTCTAAAATGACACAAAACAGGATCTGGAACAGAACAGGGTGGTGAACACTGGGACACTTCAGCTCACTTCTCCACAACGGAATTCCTTTCAGACTGGATTTATATCTGAGATAAAACATCTCTCCTTTCTTAAAGAGAGGGAACAGGGCATTTTGCACCAAGGGCATCCCCAAGCCTTCCGAGGTGCAATTCCAGCAAGGAAATACTTCTGAGGCACAGTAACTTCCTAGTCCAAAGGTTCAAGTGGGAACACTGAAGGGCTGATGACGGCCTGCAGAAAAGGGAGGCAGCTCGCGGGTCTATGTGCTGAGTGCCAGCTTCGATCTTGAAAGCAACAGCCCCGAAGGAAACAGGACCCTGCCTAATTTTTTCTGTAGGATCTGTCCACCAGCTGGCAAGATGTGCCACACACACAGTGACCAAGAGTCACCAAAAGCATGCCTTGCTAAACCCGTATTTGTGCTTGGATGCAAGTTAGTCTCAGCTTCAAAAGCTACAGTCCATTATTTCAAGTTTTTTGGGTTTTTTTTCCCCCCAAAAAGTGAAACTTGCCCACATTTTGAAGATTTACATATATGCTTTCTCAAGCAACATAAAAAAGGTCACGAAGAAAACTAGTCATTATTTTTGACAGGCTTTTCAGTAGTAAAGAATATGAACAAAGACATTTGTGGGTGAAAAACACATCTAACATTTACTCTTTGAATTAAGAAGCACAGCTAAAGCAACAAGCAAACACAACTGGATTTAAAACTGGACACCTAATTAAGCCCCACAGATTACATCAAGAGAATTAAAAACTTTTTTTCGCATTCAGCATTCCCACGAGCTTGGTTTAGTAAAATCAAATGAGTTACTGCTACTTTCCTGCAGTTTCAACATTTGTTTTAGAAGGAGAATGGATGCAAGACAGGATCCGCCTTGATTTTAGCATGCCTTGTTGATGATATTTGTGCATTGTGCAGTCCTTAAAAAAATTACAGGCATTCTATAAAAGCCACTAGCCTCACCTAACATTTATTTACAACTGATAAAGCCCACATATGTCACACACAGTATTGCCCCTAGATTAAAAAAGGAAAACCAGAACCTGATCTTACTGAGGCCTGAGATAAAATACAGAGACACAAACTAGTTCTACATGAGCCTGAGACCCAGGAGCACTCTAGCTACAGCACTTCTGCAGAGAGCTTTGATGCGGGCTGATTTTCCTCCTTTCTTGACAAGCTGGTTTAGGGACAGGTTGGATAGCTCCAAGCTACACGGCAATCTCTGGTACAGACATGTCCTGAGGGAAAAAAGCAGTGACTTGATAAAGCCCATTTATTCAGTCTAGTCATCAGGATCATGTTTAAGAATACATTTGAGGGAACCTACCATCTAGATCAAATTGTCTCTTGATTTATTTCTCCTTTTTTAAAAATCAGCATTTTCAGATGGCACCACTCAGAAATGAAACAAAAGAAAAACAAAACTACATCCCACCCTCACCTCCAAAGCAGCATACTGCTGACATCCCTCCCCCACACATTATCAATATAAATGAGAAGTTTTCAACAGTTTTCACTTTGTTTATCCCTAGAGGTCCCACAGCATATTGCAGATGTAAGTAGTTCTACAGGCAACACAAACTAGAACTAGAGACGACTGAAACAGAAAAGTACCACTCATTCTTAAACACTTGGACAATTCAGATGCAGACTGCCACGTAAGAATCCAGTTTTATATTTTTATGCATTTTCTAAAACCACCCTGAGTTTTTTTATTTCAGAGAGACTAACTGTGGTCAGACATCAACCATTTAACAGCCGCCAATAGCTCCTATTTCCATCCATAATAATAACAATTAAAAAAGAAAAAAAATGGTTGTTCCTTAAAGTCCTTGAGGAAGAATGAACCCTGCTAACTGACTGATCATGTTTGTCACTATTATATGTCTGAGGAACTCTTAGGCAGTGGCCAAGAGGATGTATCCACAAAAGAAATCTCCTGTTGACTGGATACAAGTTTGCAGGAAGAAAACTGTGTTAAGGTAAAGGATAGTGCTGTCCTGAAAAGGAAGGGAAGAGAGTGGGAAAGACAGTGTTAGCTCAGGTGCCTAGCAGTTTGCCATGTGCGGTACCTACCCGGCAGGAAAGCCTGGTTATTCAGGCACAACTTGAGATACTCCTGGAAACCAAAACGTGTCCGTGTTGGTTGCACTGCATCCACGCTGACGAATGTAAAGATATCCACTATTTCCTGTATAAAGAATAGTTTATTTTAATATAACTCAAGAAAAATATGAGCCATAATCCTTCTACACTCCTGACAGGGTTTTCTATCAAAGGATAAATAGAAACTCCCTTAGTGGGCAAATGAAAGGTTTTCTATTTTGTCAGAAAATCTGCCCCTTGTGATGTCAGGCCAGACATACCAGGCACCCAGACTGGAAGGAGGGGGGAAAAAACAAAAAAAAACCGAAAAACAAAAAACACCACACCTTTCTAAGTCCAGTCTGGGGAAAATGTAGAGAACTGGAACAGAACTTTGTAAATGAGTATAATAATGGGACTCGCAAAGACCTTCACACTTAAACAGTCCCTTAATATGAGAAAAATTAAGATCCAAATTGGAAATTTTATTTAGGTCCATCTGCATTGCTTAAAGAACTGCTCTGCAGTTACACACACACAGAATTATCCTTGCTTGCTGTAGCTGTAATGCAAAAAGAAGCATGAACACCAAAAATCACATTCAAATCACAGCTTTTGGCAAGTGACTTCCAGCATCACACACACAGAACCGTAGCAGCAATTATTGAACACAGTAACTATTATCCTCACATCAACTTTCACATTAAATGGAAAACTGCTAATGGCTGGTTATATTACTTGTGACTGAAAATGAAAGAGAGTAAGTCAAATGGGCACAAAGCAGCAAAATTTCAGATTAATTTCCATTTACTGGTAAAGTCATTTTGAAATTTCAAGTTAAAAGAATCATGAATGTAATTCTTTTTTGGGCCATACTGGAATTATGGAAAGATTAGAAGCAGAGAGTGTAGCATCCATCTGTTTATTTTGAATGAATATATTTTGCCAAAAGAAAAGGATGCCATTGTCAATGTATGTGCAATGTCAAACACTACAATATCTGACCTACTTTACCTGGGTACTCTCAGTCTATATTAATAAGAGACATTTCTATAGGAACCAAAACTATCTCAGCACTAGGGAAAGATTTATTCTCACAGTTTTTTCTAAGACAGAATCATGTATTAGTCTAATTTACACAAGGGAGAATGATGACAGAAAAATCAGGTCACTTACTTAAGTGTCCAGGGAAAACCTGACAGCACAGTCCCAGGTTAAAATTTTGTTCATTAAGCAAACATATTTATTTGGTGTTTGTCTTTATCCTTGGAGGCATGAGCAGCTCAGAAAGCATATTTGAAAATTACTGCTTCTCTTTATTCTAGGCTTCAATGACTGTCAATGGATGCACCTAAATGGGCAAAGCAAAATCATGGCAATCAGAGGTTCCAAAACATGTGTTTTAAACAAGGATGTATCACCACGTCCATCGGGGCACAGCTTTTTATGGTGGATCCAAGCAATATTTATATCCACTGACCTTGGGAGACAAACATGCTCACACACTTAGCACCTAAGGAAGTCATACCTGTAAACTATGTACATTTTTTCTAGAAGCAAATAAAGATCAGTATTTACTTCAGAGAGCTATTGCAAAGATTGCACAGAAGTCAGCAAAATGCTTTGAACATGATATGTGCCTGGATCTTAATAGATGTGTGACAGATGTACCTGCAGAGAACTCATTAATTCTAATTTCTAGACATGTTAGTCTAGAAGTATTTGCATATAATTGTTAGTTTCTAAATATTCTGCAATTTTTTCTTTACCCGAAACACTGTGTCAGCATTTATGCTGGAATATCAGATGAGGGCTGTTCTCTGGTATGCCCCTCAGCGTGTTACTAACTGGAAATGCTAGGGTTTCAGCCAGGATGCTTCCTGCCTTCAGGTGGGAGCTGTGCAATTTCTTCTCAATAAAGCTCAGTGAAGAAACCTTCAAGGCGACAAGGCAATTCAGAAGAAATCATTCTGCAAATGAAGAACAAAACCAATGCATGTGTGTTACACAAACATACTCTATGGCAACAATAAATGCACTTCAAGATTGCATTGTGGTGCCTATTATGGAGTAAAGCGCCAAGTGGAGAAACACCCAAGGGCAGGGCACTAAATACACTGTTAGCTGTAACCACAGTTTGATATGAAGAAATCTAAAGGAACGTGAGAATCTTCTTTTCCTAAAAGGTATGTTAGTCAAAGGAACACTGAACTTTCTCTCTTTGGGTGTGTTATTTTTACTGAAAGTGTAACAGTCAGTTCATTCTGCTTCATATCAAAGCCTGGAAGTACTAACAGTCAAACTAGCTGTGTACAAAAGACTTGCAAAACCAACTACAGCCATCTTGGAGACAGCAGCAGCTCACACGCACAAACAGTGCTTCCCTAGTGAGAGCAGGGGAAGACCACATGTTGTTCCCTACAATGACATATGGGGGCCAAACTGTAGCTCATCTGGGGGCAAAATCTTCTATAAGATTAAATCTCTAGCCTTGCCTCTTTAGCATCTCATGACTGGAAAGCCTGACAAAAGAAAACCTTGTTTTATCAGAAAGAAATAAAAAGAAGCATGTGTAAATAAAGCACAGCAGTATTCTGCCAATACTGCTTCATATAAGTCATAAAATAAATTGAAATTGCATATACCAGTATTTTACTTTCATTCCAACACTGAGCTTCAGTAGAATAGTGATGCTAGATTTATACTGCACATCAAGTGCAAACAGATAGTATATCAAATACTACAATACATTCAGATCAACATATTTTAAGCAATATATGTTCCATGTATCATGCATGAATCCATCTATGGGATGTGCTGCTCTGACATAGTAAAGCTGTTGGCCTAAATGAGATCACCTCCTAATGCCACAAGCAGCTAAAAGGTTTAATAGGCTGCTTGGCAGGAGACAGAGAGAATAGATTCAACTGCTAAAACCTGGACACTGATATTTTGCCCTTCGTTACTGATGTTCCTACCTTTCCCCACAGAAGCATGTGGGCTGGGCAGTGTGTGCTGTCAGCCTACTCCTTTCTAGTTACGTTGCAGTCCTATTTGACAAATAAATATATTCTACAGGAATATCCTAATCTGCTGCCATTAAAAGTTTAATTAAATGCATTCTTAGGGTACTAATTAACATAAAATAATTACATGTTCCGACTATCCTCTGCACCCATAATTTTTAAAAATATACCATAATTAAAAAAAAAAAAAGTAAATATCTGTCATGGCCCCATTCTATGGAAGGTTTTACCACTACACTCAGCAACAGATTTCTGAAACGATCAAGCAGAAAACTCTGCCCTAGAAAATAAACTGCTTAAAAGTCAAATTTTATATCTTGACAAGTTAGAATTGCTGAAAAAAATTAGAATTCATTTAGTATTAATCTACGGGCCCACAATTCTATTTCCAGTGCTGCTGACACTTTAAGGCACACAGGATATATCAGAGAAAGCGCACAAGAATAGAACTGTGAAGACACATTGTGTGTTCTGAAACAGCTGAAACAACAGGGGGAAAGGAAGAAGAAAGAGAAAGCTGTCAATCACTATCATTATGCTGGCTTTCAAAAGCCAACATAAATACTGCCGCTTTAGGGGAACTGAGAGAGATGGTAGTTTTGCAGAGTCCTTCACAATTAACAAGGCGAGCACCTTTCCCAGCTCTCTGCTCCCCGAAGAACGCTTATCTGATCCATTTTTTCATCCCTGTGTGCATTGCACCTGAGAGAAGAGAATGAGAGAAAATAGCTCACTTTGAGGCATCTTGTATTTCTTTCTCTCTCCAGCATTTATGAGAGCAAAAAGATGGCCGAGCACGTTCACAAAGTATGACTAAGCAAGGACGTTCATTCCTGACATGCCTTTTATTCTCCCCCAGGAGCCATTTACTTGCAGTTAACCGGCCTTCTGCAAGGCTTCATTTGCCATACATGTTTGTTTCCGGCAAGCCACTGCTTCTGCAGTGAAACCATACCCGGAACAAGGGATTTTCTTCCTCCTGCCACGGGCATTACCTTCTGGAATACTGCAGTGCTGCTCCTCCCGTTACTAATGCTGCAAAGCTGCCGCTTCCCACAAACCATCTCCAGGCGGTGTCACTTCTCACAGCAGTGGGTGGCTGGCAGCTCAATGCGCTACTTGCTGTTTTATAAATCAATTTAGGGCAGACTGAGCTTTTTAAGAGCTGCATGTAAGACAACACTCAGGTAACTCACCAAAGCAAACCAAGCCCCGTCCCACCAGCTCTGGCCCCGACACTTGACATTCTTGGGCGCCACCTGCCGACACTTCATTAATGTTTTACATCTATAAAGACACATTGCCGGATGCTCCAGTTCACATCTCCAGCACGGCAGCTGGACTGAAGGCCTCCGTCTTTGCATGGAAACTCCCAAGCATGTTCTTCCAGTAACAGCTACTGGTTTGGCTTGCCTTACGCCATTGCTCCAGTGAATCTCTCAGTCAGGTAATTCTAAGCTGAAGTTTCCTAAAAACAACAAGTTACAGCAGTTGAACATGATCTTTAGTCATACTACCAAATACTACAATATCCTGTGCCTATTTATATTGCTGTTATTAATCTATCACGTGTGCAACATATTTAGACGACAGATGATCCTAAGCCACAAAGTGTCAGTCCTGACTCGGAGTATGTGTCTAAGTTTGAGGCCATTCCAGCCAGCAGTGGAGACAGTGACTCACCTTAATAGCAGCTAAAAACTCTATGTGCCAAGACCTGGACTCAAAACTTAGGAATCTCCATTCATCTGCAGCTCAAGAACACATGTGCATGACATTGCAGTTCATGCCCATTCCTATATCCTCTTTTTCTATACAACAGCACAGTACATTTTGAAGACAACAAAATGCTCTGTACGTAAAGGTCTTTCCCATCCCAAACCCAACTGAATCGGTACCTGTAGGAGGTGGATATTCCCATAAGGCTCAAAAGGAGCAAGGCATTACTCATGTGTGACAAACAGAACTTAAATTTATAAATTTGTGAATCAAGAAGGAAATTTTCAGGAGTATTTTATACATGAGAAGACATAAAAAGCTGCCCCCCTCAAACAGAACTTCTGCCACAAGTAGGCTTTGGAATGAGGAAGAAATTCACCTCTAAAATGCTTTCCTGGTGACACAAAACAGTTGGGAAACACTCACTAATGAAAAAAATAACCACGTTCCTACAACCACAGCTATGAAGACAAATAAGTTTACTCACTAAAAGGAAATTAGAAGTATTTTTAGTAGCTGGACTATTAAATTCCTCCAGGATAAACACCCTGTCAAACATGTTGTTTTCAGAAGCACCAAACCTTAGAATAATTAAAACCACCACTGTAAGCATCTCAATGTAAAGTGGATTTAGACACGTGCAACTAAGCAGGGATGTGCAAATCCTTATGCATAAGAATATTTATGCCCATACTTGGCGCTGAAGGAAAACTCTGAATATAACCTTGCTATTCAGATATTCCAAGAGCAGCTGCCAATTCCTGATTGTACCTCAAATCCCAGGGTTGAATACAACTGTTGGGATTCAAATTCATGCAGCATTACTTGTCTGGGAGTCTAATTAAAGATACAGACCTGCCACAAATGTGGGGAGAGCAATACTGGATCAGCTGTGGATGACAGAGCATGGTGATTGTGCATCACTCACGTTTACACATATAAAACGCTCAGCAAACCATCAGTCAGCTTTCAAGTCTTCCATTCCATCCCATTTCAGATGCACCATATGAAAGTTTGTTTTTCACATAGGAAAGTTAGAAAATAAGAAACTTGCCCCTTCTCTCCCTTCTTCACTTCTATCTGAGCCTTCTCTTTCTGCATTTTATTTTCAGTGCAGACATCTTTTTGCTCCTTGCATTCAATACATAGTCCCTCTCCCTTCTTTCTCTTCTTTGGTCACCCATCTGTCAGGAAAACACAAGTGACTACCTATGTATCTGGTTATATGAATGAAAGTTTTTATAGATTAATCTTCTATATTCACTGCAGAAAACTGCATCTCTTCATCAAACACAGTATCTCAGATGCTCTGTCATAGGACATTAAGCAGCAATTAGAAGAAGTGCCTTTGCTTCCAAGTACAGAACCACCACTCCTCCGGCCAGCACTTGTCTCCCATTGTTCCTACAGCACTTTCATTATAGAGTTTCTTTACACTGCTTTCCAAATTACTTACAACTAATTTTCTCCCCTTTTGCCACCTTTCCACCTACCTTATAACTACCTATCCTAATCTAATGACATCTATTTATTCCTCTTATAGATACTAAACTCTACTTCTCATTCCGAAGTATTCTCTCTGCGAGGACTGACGCAGTAAGAAATTAACCAACTAACCTCTTCAAGAGTTAGACTTCAAATGAAGAAATGCGATATATTTCGCAGTGTCAAAACACAAATGAGCTTCAGTTCTGAGGCAGTGGCAAAAGCTCTTCCACCAGCACAGGGCAGTAGCCTTTGGGAGTGCCACACGGCCCAGCCCAAGCAACACTAACTCGTCTGCCTTCTGGTCCTGCCATCTCTGCCTCCTTGAATGGAAAATATAACATATACGAGCAGGTTCTCATCCCTGTTCCTATGCTATGCAAGAGCCCCAGTCAGGAACAAAGCTTCAAATACATGGTTCTATACATAGAAGAAAAAGACAGCGCTCCAAGGAATTTGCAATCTAAGATAAGACACAACATATGGAAATTGCAAAGGAAACAAGGAGGTAATATTGGCCACCCTGACAAGTACTAATCACACAGTTTTGACCAAGCTTTTTGTAGACACCATTGTAAGAATTCATATCAGAACAATCCAAAAATGGCTAGGAAATAAACAAGTTGATCCAAAAAATAAATCTTACTACTTAATTGCTATGAATTATAAGAGTCAATAGAAACTTTGACTGACTGCAACATGACTTTTTAAAAACACAGTGCTTCTTTTTTATCTGAACTGTGGTAGGCATAACAAAGCTGAAAATATCTCTGTAGAAAGAGAGATGTAAAAGTTGAGATGGGGCATGCAGCTGAAGCCCAGGGAGACTAAAAGTGTTGGGTTCAGCATTGGCTGCTCTCCTTGTGCTCCCCAGATTCCTTCCCAGGCCCTGTGCCAGAACAGCCTTGCTGCTGGCATGGCCCAAACTCCAGCTGGCATTTGACTAGATCGGACAACTCGTGCTGCGTTAGCAGGGAACCTAAATGAGCTTTGCCAGCATACAAGAAGACACAGACACCTCATTCACTCTTCTCATCTCCTTCAAAAGCCAAAGGGAAGGAGGGACGCAACACTGGGAGTTAAATTTAGAGAGAAACTGAACCGAGTGGTTTGCAGCCACCTCTGGAAGCGTTACGTCCATAGTCTGCAACAAAAATGGCACATCTTCTCCAAGGCATGCACCAATATTCTCCCTCCTCTTCCCTTCACCCTTTCATACTCCAGACAAGCTTCTCTCCTGCCAGTCCTTACAGTTTCCCTCCATGCTTTGCTGTGAATGACTCAATTGCCTGAGGAACTCAAGTTGAGGCAGCCCAGTTGTCACGCTGCTGGCCACAGCGCTGTGTTCTCATGTTGCTTTGCGTGACGGCAGCAACCTTAGGATCCAGTAAGGTGCCTGGAGTGGCTTGCAGTCTTGCAAGCTGTTAGGTATTAGCAGCCACCTTACAGTTCTGTTCAAGCACAGATAACCTAAAGATCAAGAGCTTCAAGCAAGTAGATATTTAGCTCATCCTCAAGACAAATTCATAATCACCATGCAGGCACCTTTGCTACACTTTTATTCCAGTCCTAATCAAACTTAAAAGTACAAAGTAACTGTAATTAATCTCAAAATCAAAATGTTCCCCTGTAGAAGTTTCAATTGATTATGATGTCTTTTTCTCTTGATCTTTTTGTTGCATCTTTTAGATTTCAGAAAAGTAACCAGAATCAAAGCTTCTAGCAGTGATCTTTCTAGATATGTTCGACTGTTAGTGCTTTGCTTGCTTTAGCTCAACTGTCTGTCTCTTGGGATTTACACAATATTTGAAAAAATGAGACTATAGTAATAAGCAGTGCCCTCTCAGCAGTACTGCAATATATATATAACATAACAAAATTTTTTTCAAGATATCCAGCAGAGATTTCTTTTCTAATATTGTTTTATGAAAAAAAAAAAAAGTCCTTTTAGAAAAATAGCATTCTGCTAACAACATTTTGTCCTCCTACAGTATAGGAACACTAGTGGTTGCCCCCTCCCCTTCCCTTTCCGCAACATGGTTTATGAGCAGAAGGATTGAACTGATCACTTGCTAACTTGCTGATTACAGGAGGGTTGACTGTGAGTTTGCTCCTGCCTTTGAGTGTTACTTTGAACATAGAGCATGGAGCACTCTGCATTGATGCTTTAGAGAGCTCAGAAATACTCCTGTCAAACCAAACAAACAAACAAACAGAGAAACACAGACTGCAGGTCTAAGTGACCAATGACTGTAGCTGCTCTGGCAGTTCAGTCTGCTTGCTTGTTTGCTTGAAGATATTTCATTTAAACTTCTGACATATGAAGACAGAGATCCCAATGACATCAAAGGGTAATGATGAGGTGCTTAAAAGTGATTTGATCTTTTACATTTCATATTAATGCAAGTTTCATTCAAATTAACTTATTCCAGTTTATCAAATCTGCCTTCAGCATCTGCATGCTTGCTATATCTGTCTCCTACACCATATTTACAGCATTTCTTTTATTTAGTTTTTGGACTATGTTTATTTCTGTTGAGCAGTGAATTACAAACAACTGGAGTTCCAGCTTGACTGAACTCAGCTACAGAAGCTCAGGAAAATACTCAATCATCGTTGTTTGTTATGTTTCATAATCTTCACTCAAGAGACTCTTGATAGCTTTGAGTGCTAGTCAGAACAACAAGCAGGGTGAGTACCACTGGAGCAGAACACACCAGTCAGGCATCAACATCTTACTGAATTCGGTGTGAAGCTTTAATTAATGAAGTCTGGAGTCCTGTGAATAGACAGTAGACTTCATCAATTCATTTGGATTAAAACTAAGAGTTTCTTACTGCATCTGGAAGTTCCAAAACCACCTGCCAAAACAATAGAACTCACTTAAGATACAACTAACTGTGTCTGGGTAACTCCCTGGTCAGGGGCCAGGTGTAGGCACCGCTGCCTCTTCCTAGGCTGCTTCTGACCAAGGACTTCAGCAGTGATGCTGATCAGGGGGTTGCACCAACAGTGCTCAGAAAGAGAGGGGAGGATCTAGAGGAGGAAAGGGCGCAAGGCCAAACATCCTTGGTGTGACTCATGGATTGCAGTGGCATTACAGCAGGATGAAAATAGACCACATTTACCGTATTAGGTCACCATGCTAATGTCACTAATCCTGTGGCAGCGAAAGATTGTGCCCTACTGTTCCTGCACACTTCACACCAGAGACTGAGCAATAACCCACACCAAGGGGTATCTACCTTCGGGACCATCTCTGTATCTCAGTGACACTTGCTGGAGTACTCCTAAAAAAAAAAAAAAAATCTTATAAAAGGGAGAAATGTAACAAAATTGCATTGTATTAGCATTTTTTCTAAGCCCCAATGAAATTGCTAATCTTTTTTGAAGTAAACTATCTTATATATTGCTAGCATAGTTTAAGTAGGAAAATCCAGACCAATCTGCTTGTTTCAGGGCTACATTCAGGGGGGAAAAAAAAAAAAAAAAAAAGCACCATCTAGAGGAAAGACCAGAGACACGGTACTGCTCCTTCCAGCTAAAGCCGACATGAGCAGACTTCTAGCTATTGCCATTTATTTTGCTCTTTACACAGTGAATATAAAAAGAGGGAGCCACTTGGTCATAGTGGGATCAAAATAACTGAGGAATGCAACATCTCATAGCCAGCACTATAAAAACACTCCTCCACTGGCAGTTTTCAAGGCCAAATACCAGCAGAAAAGTGCAGCAGTGCCAACCTCCCCCCCACACGAAATTCCAAGGCCATCCAACACTTAAAAAAGATGACAGTTTGTATTTTACTTCCGATTTGTGACACTTCTCCAAAACAAGGGCAAGTTTCCAAGGGCTGTAATTTGTTTCAACATATCAGCAAGACAGCATCATTCCCCAGTGTGCTTGGAGTGGACACCCTTCCATGTGCACAGCTGCCATCTAACCCCCTTCCTGTTCTCTCTCCACCTCTTGACCTCCAGCCCCCGGCTTTCCATTCAGAGGCCTCCACCACTTCCCAGCATCCACATCACTCCTGACTGGAGCACAGCTCTGCTGACAGGCTGCAAATTGGCAGGTATTTTGGAACTGCATTCTGCACACAGAAAACTAGATGGAAAAAGGGCCATTTTGCTTCATTCCCAGTCACAAATACTAGGAAATAGTAGCAATTTTGATTTAAGGACAATTTATCAGTTCTCAGGCTTTCACTGCATTTTCAGAAGAGAGATTAAAACCAACAACCAGCTCTACACTGCCCAACTGCAATAGATTGTGCCATCTGGTAGCAGTCAACATAAGAGGGCTCAGAAATGTTTTGAAGGTATTACTCAAACTACCTCATTAGGTCAACTCTCATTTGAAAATTTGGTAGAAAAATATTTCCTGAAAAATGTGTGCTTAAATTACTCTACATCATTGTGAAATCACCACCCTTTGCTGCATACAACAGAAAGCCTTAAAAATATATGCTAAAAAGGAGGAAGTTATCCTTAATAGACCTATCAGACAACCAGAGCTTCAGGAGAGGAGCACTCATTTAGAGGAGATAATTTTTCATGTATCAACAAGGCATCAAACTCAATCTCCCAGTAGTCAGTCTTATCTTCTCATAACACAGTGCTTTTCAATATTCTTCATTTGTATTTCCTATATACAGCAAACTTCAGCCTCCTGGTAATGCTCACTTTTCTTAATTCCTGTCAGAGTCACAGTAGAAGAATGAAAACTATCTTTCCGGGATCGGTTGATCACCATGCCTGTTAAAGGTGTCAGGCTGTCTTAGGGCAGACTTTACTCATAGGGCAGAATTTACTCATTTGACTTATAGCCATCACAAAGAAAAAGCAAAAAGTGGAAGAAAATCCCCTTCTTGGATTCAAAATGACATTGTTCATAAGCAGAAATACCTAATGATACATCTGTTTTTAAGCACACTACCAAATTTGTGACATAATAATGAAAAAGTGGACAGGTTGACTTCTACTAAAAAAAAAATTAAATTTGAATTTCAGATTTAATCCCCATGGATTACACCAGCTGGTGTGGCAGCTTAAATTCATGCAGGACAGAAGAGGGCAAGTAAAGGTGATGTTAGGTCAGTTTTCTTCTTGCCAAATCCTGGATCTGGACAACCTCAGTCAGACTAGCTTAACTATATATCAGATATTTGTGAAGTAACAAAACATGGAATACTTTGTCCCAGTAGAAAATGCAGTTATCTCTGGAACAAAACTCAAAAGTTTGAGGTGAAGTATATTGTCAGTATTATAGAGAAATGAGATAATCAGAAGGCAATTATAGGGTTTTTTTTCTTTTTTTTTAATCCAGGTAAAATTAGTCAAACACTGAGAAAACAACAAATTCTTAAGTTTGATTATTACATAAAAAGGCGAATGTTGCCAGTACCTAACGTAATTCAGAATTGCTCTTACCTGCCAGGTGACAGATAAAACAGTTCTCATTTCCTCCCTCTGAAAATAATAGATAATATGTTAAAAGTAAAAAATATCTGAGTTTGGGAACAAAGATTCAAAAGTAGTTTAGGAACTGATTTTTAAACTTGATTGAGGTTTACAGATATCTCTAGTACTTTGAAATACCACTTTTTTTAAAATATAACTTGAGCTTTTTGAATAATATTAAAATTTGGCTTTTAGAGAGACTCAGGTTAAAAGTATGTTGTCCTCTCACCAGATGGAATTTTAATGTGTAAATATATATTTTTTTTAAAGAGGATGAAAAAGTGAATGAAAATACTTTTGGTTGACAAGTAAAACACATGGGCCTAAACCTTTAAATCCAAATGGATGCTTAGCAATTGATCTCTGGTCTGGTAAGCACATCAAGTTATTCTGAAGGAAAATAAGGTGTACAAGGCAAGTTACTGAAGCCTCTTGGAGAAAGCTGTAGTGAACAGTTTTGTCTACCCCAAAAAGTAAACATTTAGTTCTGCACTTGTACTGTTTTTCTTAGGCAGCATTATTTCTAACACTTCTGGAGAATGCTTAACACAGAAAAGTTAGCTGGAACAAAAACTCCAACTAAAGAAGCACATACCTCAGGTCTGCCATTTGATCACGTATCCTCGATAGAAACCATTTGTGCACAATAAAAGTGGCTAAAAGGAAAAACAGTAAAACTTTACAGTTTTAGCCTATCAGTGTCTTTCTTTTCTTTCTTTCTTTTTTTTTTTTTAATGTAATGAGCAATTGCATTTTTCAGCTGCTCCAAATATTGAACAGGAATCAAGCAATCACTATGGGAAATATCACAGTTAAATACCCACTCTGTTCTTGTACGCTGTCAGCTCTTATGCTTCAGAATGCCAGGAATCTTTCTTTTCATTCATCGTTTTCACCCTTGGCCACAGCCTCACCTATTCTACACTGTAAATCAAGTTATAATATACATAGTTTATCTGAGATTGGGGTAAAATCTCCAATCTGGATTAGATCTGGATAAGATTTTGATCTTATACTGTAAACAGTAAGAATAACCTACCAGACAAAGGTATTTGTATTCTTTCATTCACTATTTACTAGATAAAATCCAGTAACGAATGTGCTGTTACAGAGCACATTCAGCCTGCGAAGAGCTGAAACAGTCCAATCCACTCGGACTGAGCTCCCTGACTGCACAAGGTTTCGAACTGGTGTGGTACGTCCCTCCAGCACTGTACTAAGGACAGAGAGAACAAGATGGTTAAGATGCTGCTGTGCAGCATGACCGCAGCAGACCATCCCAGGACACGTTAGATCAATTGTCATCTACACTGAGATTATACTTCCAGTCAAATAAAATGCATATGCACACTCACACAGAGAGATGTGAAAAGGAACAAAATATTTGATTGCAAAAATTATTCTCAAAAAACGTTTTCTGAAGCATTAATATTTACTATGGTTCATACAAAGAACTAAAAGGATTCTTCACTTGACCGCTGTGAGAGCTCCCTCTGTTGTTACAAACGGCTACCAGAAAACATGCTCCATTAACACGGCATCTTTCTCATCTTCATGCGCTGAACTTTCAAAAACTCCATCCTGCGAGGTGATAACTGAGATGATTTGCTGAGATAACTCTTCATGTTTATTTTCTGCACATGAATCTGCTATTTTCTTCCAGTCTTCTACTGTACAGATTGTATCATTTAGAATCATCTGTTCCAAAGTATCTAAGAACAAACAAAAATATCAATCTTTTGGCTTGATAAGCATTTTTACTGTTCATATTAAATATAGTGTACAAATCACTGTTTTTCTAGCTAAACCAAGTCCTAAGATAAAAGACTAAGACAAAAAAAAAATCAAAGACCTATAAGAAAAAAATGTGTTTCTTTTAATAAAAAAGATTAAAGTCCAAAATCTCTGATTGCACTCAAAATCTCTTCAGATGGGCAGTTCACTGAAGTGAGACAAAATATGCATAACGGGTGCACATAACTCTCACACAGAGTGAGACAAAAAACCCCTAATTTTCAAAACAATTATCCAAGACAAATGCTTAGATCTAAAGACACATCCAGACAGATACATATTAGTCTGTCTGCAGGGTAGTTTCAGCACTTAGCAAGCCAGACTTAGCAAGGACTTTCAGGACTTAGCAAGCAGGAGTTGCACTAAAATCTGATGCAAGCCCCATCTCTGTGGCATCTCCCAAAGATGCAGAATGTGAGACTTGACTCACAGTGAAGGAAGAGCTTTTCTCCAGATTACATTATAAACCAGGAGCATCACATCAGAAGTAATTTATAGGCCTAATTTGGATTTGCATTAAAATTTCTAACACAGGAAATGCCTGTCATCTCTCCTTATTTATTTTTTGTCACTTGATAGGAAGATGTTTTGTTATTTCCCAGATGGACTGAAAACTATGATTTTTTTTATAGCTTCACAATAAAAGCTTGCAATTCAGACTGTGCTGTGCTTACTTTTCTTGCTCATTTCCTCCAGCAGCTGGAAGCCATGCTTTCTGTGATCAGTTGAAAGAAGTGCTAGTACTGTAGACCCCAAAGATGAAAGTGGTGGGTTTCTAAACCACTCTTCACTCAGATGATAAGTGAATTCAGTGGCAGTACAGTTTTCCAATAGAAATAAGTAATCATCTAAAAGTAAGATACCAAGATTATTAGATATTTGCATATGGTCACCTCTCCTCTTCTTCACTATAAATGAAGGAAAAAAATCTGTACTCTGCTCTCCCCAAGAGTTAGTCTAAGACCAACATCCAAATTTCTTTTACTGATGAAAAAGAAAGTATTTTAGAAAACATAAAATAAGAAAATTAACAAATATCAGGAAAGAACTAAATACACAAATAACCTTAAAATTATTTAAAAGGTCAGGAAATAAAAAATAAAACTATAAATGAATTGAACTATTGTCTAGGCAAGAATACATATAGAAAAGATATAGTCAGAAGGTACCCAAGTAGAACAGAACATAGAAACGAACACAGGGAAAAACTGATGAGGGAATAAACTGCAGTGCAGCCATCAGAAAAAAATCTGGCTTTTTTTTTTTTTTTTTTCTTTTGTGTGCATTTAGTCTGCTTATGCAGGGATAGTACATCCCAGACCAATGAAAGGACAAGTTCCTTCCTCCCAGGACTGTACCAAACCTATATTCTGACCAAGATTATAAGTTAATGCTTTCTCACCAGAGAAAGAGAGAACTTGAGAGGTAGAAACTTTAAACATCATTGCTTAATCTTCTCCATGGTATTGAAATTGCAAGCTTCCTACAGTTCAGCTACAACAAATGTAGTCAAATATGATTCTACTGAAGACTCTAACCAAAGGTGTAATATATTGGTGTCAAAATAAATGGATTTTTTATTTCAGAGATGTAAGTTTTACCACATGGAAAAATATAAGGACTACTTTCATATCCAATGCCACTTGTCAGTTTTTATGTTACTATGTTGAGGAATGGAACATGTGGAAACAAAGTTAAAAAAATCCTAGCAGGGTTCAAATGTTATGATCCACTTAATTGTCATCTTCCCTGAGCTGTGCTTCTGCAATCTCTTCACTTTATTTAGCTATCTGAATTTAAGTAAGACTAATGCAATACTATCAGTATTTGCAGACTTTGCAGTAATATAATATTCTGAAAAGCTCATTTTGACACACTGAAGTGCTGCTTTTTCCCTTCCAGTAATGACTTGATTAATGAGTTCACAATCACATTAGAGAGGACCTTATTTCACATGTGCTATGCAGCTTCTAGTCTTTAAAACATTCCTTGGTTGACAGCATGATCAGCAAAATACATAGGGTCATTTTAGTGAGTTTGTTAAGCTTAACGTCAAGAAGGCTGGATATCTGTATTTGCTTCAAATGCTCTCTATGCAAGCGTGGTCACTGTTAAACCTGAAATAAATGCATGGTGGAACAAGCATGAAAGACATTATAAATGCCTTAGTATTTACCTAAAGAAAAATGCTCGCGTTGCCGAATATAATCCACTGCTGTATAAATTTGGCCCTGCTTATACAGGCACAGAGCGACTTTCTTGTGTACACCAGACTGATCATACACAATCTGAGCCAAAGCCAGGCATTTTGACAAGTTGCTTGGGTCCACTTTCCCATGGTCATAAAGCACGTCTCCTAACGCCTCAGAAAACATCAACCTGAAGAAAAAAGTTAAGGAAAAAAAAATAGTATTATTAGTATGTTATTATCCCTTCAGCTCTTCTGCATCTCCGTCCATCTTTCTGCCTCAATTTTGTTTGAGAAAGTTGCCTCTTCCTTCCCCTTTTTGACTTCCTGACTGAAACAGAGAAAGCTCTGAGTGCAGTGAAGGCAGCAGGCCACGACAGGACTGCTAACCTCAGTGCTGCTCCACTGCAGTCAGGAGGAACATCAGCAGCCTTCCAGTATTGCTGGAGATAGGAAACTCAAGAGAACTAAGCTGCTCCTTACTAACAATTCATTTAATATTATGTTTCAGTGTGATGATGTAGCTTAAGAACAATGATAAATTCAGCACGCTGAGAGACAATGCTGTAATTGCTTTCACAAGAGTGGGACAGGTCATGGGTTAGGATGAAATAAAGGTAGTATTTCAATCGTGATGAAAGGCGGTTTAGAATTCAAATTCAGAACCAAAATATGGGCTAATTTTTGAGAATATGGATGCTCTTTTCAGAGAATTTTCAGCAGAAGGGCAACAATTACAGCTAAGTCAATGCTAGACTGTTTGGGTGTGATTTTAACCATTTCAAGCAAATTTACACTATATTAGAAAAAAATGTATCTCTGACAAGCTTCTTCAAAAACAAAATTGTAGAAACAGAATCAGTTCTAAAAAATTCAAGTATGACTGTATCCCTATTCTTGTAGATGAGATATATAGGCCAGGGACTGGTTTGGATTTTAAAGATTAAATGTCTTCATTAAATATGTTTTCAATTTTGAACTGTGTTCAGAACTGTGGATTTAACATTGACAGCAATGATCAAATGAAATAAATTAGTCTTCCACCAAGTGGATTTTTTTAACACACAGAGTAGTGCGAAAATCTTCTTTTTGTACAGTTTTTTAAATAAAATGCAAAAGAAAAGAAGCTTAAAGAAAACTAGAGTCTCCAATACTGTAACAAAGGCTGATAGTGACCAAACCAGAATGTATTCTGCAGAGGATGTTGTTGGTATTGCTCATTTACCCTATGTTTATAGTGATTTGAAGATTTAATAGTGGATTTAATTGCAGAATCAAGAGAAACCTATTAATATATTTCTGGTTGGGTTTGATTTGAAAGATTTTAATTTAAAGAGAGAAAAGGCAAAGAAAGCATCATGGCCTGAGGAAGAAGGTGGGGAGGGGCAAAACTCCCTCCTTTATATCAGTGCTAAAAACCCACCTACCTTTGCTGGGTCACCCAGTGCATAACTATGTTTAACTGCTTTTCCGCCAATGCATATTTGACTGCATCCAGCGTCATGGTTGAAACCTGAGGCAATCCAGCTGCAGTTGTTGAGTTTATGAGAGCCTCAAAATACTTCATTAAAAGGTTATTTCTTTCTTGAATACAACCAACAGCTACAGAGACAAAGAGAAAAGTCACTCACCGTGGGGAAAAAAAAAATAGCTTTCACCATTTAAGACTTCTTAACTTTCAGATACCCATTAAAACCTTTGAGAATATTCTTACTAAACCTGTTGTGAGGCTGAGTCATATCAGGGGCTGTAGCTAAATTAATCCAAATTAAGATTGTTCCAAACAAGGCAGAGGGTTCATGATAATACTCTGACAGATAGGTAGGAAAATCTCACAAGACATGTGTGCATCTCTGTGCACACACAGAGTTTTAAGAAAAATATCTTAAGAAAAATATCTTAAAACATTTTTCTCTAGTGAGAATGTAGACACATCTCATTCTACACAGATACAGGCTGTGATTCAAAGCACTTACAATGTAATGCTCCAATCCTACAAAAATGTAATGTGCTTGCTCACTTTTAAGGTGACAATAACATAAGTTATAGGTGCCACTGAAATCAGTAAGACTCTCCTTTGGCTTCTTCAAAGCTAAGCACAGAAGTGCATTTTTGTCAGATCACAACTTGCTATAGATTCATAATCTGATTTGTAATTCAGATTTGAAATATTATCTTATTACAACACTTCTGTTATTGCCTTGCAAAGTTTAGCAGTGTCCCTATGGCTCATTCTGGAAGGATGAGAAATATTCAGCTGCTTCAGCTTCTGTCATCACCAATATCACTGAATTTTATGTTTCCATATGCAACCCAAAACATTGACAGAAGAACAAAACTAATACAAGATAACTTTGCACTTATCAAGGATATCTAAAAATCCTGATTATTATTTCTAGACCTAAAATTGATATAGATTTCAAACTAATTTTAATGAAGCTAATTAATTTTAATGAAGCTAACACTGCATTATGACTCAAGAAGCAAGGCTGTCCTAAGAGGCCGTGTTTACATACAGGATAGTAAGGACTGGAATTTCTAAACAGTGAATGAACTTTTGTCCTTGTTACAGTGCATGTTTTATCAGTAGAAATAAATCAGGTTGTAGAATGACTGTAGGAGCAGCTTTATATTAACTGCTTCTAAACTGCACTAGACAGAGAAGGTAACAACAATTTATACCTCTGCAAGCCCAGATCCCCAAAAGGATTGAAAAGGTTCTGACTGTACCATAAGGAAGTCTAATAGCTGGTCATATTTTCATCAGCCAAATTAATCCTGAAAGCTGCACACTAGTGTTTATGCTCCAGTCTTGCCTTCAAACCATCACCTGCCCCAATACCACAGCAACAGCCAGAATAGCAATGGTTGAGAGCTGGCTCTCCCCTGCTTTGCACCTGTGTTAAATGTTAAGGACATTCCCAAAGAAAAAGGACAGCCCCACAGCTTTAGTTATCTTTAGTTAAAATGCTAAGCGTAAACCTTAAGCCTGCACAAACAATTTTCATTTGCTAAAGAAGAAATTAGAATTTGCTAATTCCTAACCACTGAAATGACTACATTGGTATCAACTAAACTCCTCTAATAAGCAACCCAATTACGTATTTCACATTAGCACTCTCAGAAGCAATTCCCACATTCAAGTTTCTTCAGAGTTTCTTCATTAAGGAGAATTCCTCTAGATTTTGCTGCAGAAACTGCTTCAGGATCATACTCAGGACTTGGGAGTAATTCACTGAACCTAGAAAGGATTAAAAAATAAGGAACATGACCAATTACATGAATAAATCAAAAGTAAATATATATACACGATATATGTAAAAAGGTTAGATAGTGGGATGGATAGTGATCTAGTTAAGAAGTTCAAACACTAAAAATGCAGCAAAACGCCACCATAAAGATGCACCAGACTTAAATGCACCTATCTAAAGCTCTGCAAGAAGTGGCAACCTTGTTCCCCACACATCTAGTTACCTTCCTTCTGCCTCACTGCCCATGAACACTTTGGATGGTGTCCACAGTGAGAAACAGGAGGGAGTTATCAATGGCAATGTCTTATCAAAAAGAGGGCTGCAAAAGGGATTTAAAAGAAGAAAAGAAATGCATGATGGTGAAAGAAATGGTGTTGGTCAAGGATAGGAAAGTAAAACAGAAGGCACAAATAATAGCGACAGCAGCCATTATATGTCATCACTCCAGGTATGTCAGTATTGCCTGTGTCACCCAATGGTCAGACTTTCTCTCTCGATTTCCTGGATTTTACTCCAAGTATCAATCTGTAAAAAGGGTCACAAAAAGCAGAAAAGCCTGGTGTGCCTTGGAATGCTGAAATTACATTAACTGTAATGTTATAAATTGCTAAAAGAGAGTAGTATAGAACCATATTCTTTGTACCTGTCAAAGTATTCAAGCAAATCTTCAGCCACTTTACCAAGGACATCAATAGCTAAAATATAAAACACAGTAGGATATTACCTCAATGAGCTATTCAGAGCTAAAATCACTACCAAACATAAAGAGAAGAGGAGAAGGGAAGGATGCAAAAGGGAAGGATGCAGGAGATACATAAATTATATATAAGACACAGTCTGAATGGAGGGTACTTTTAAGTACTTTAAAGCATTTTTAAGAAACAATCAACCTCCCTAAGAGGAGATTGTTTAGGACGCATCTTTCACCACATCAGTTGAAATTTAAGATAGTTTCATCCCTGGTGCCCTCAAAATTGCCAGAGGCAGAAATAAACTAAAGATCAAACTTTTGTCCCATACAGCTAATTACATAGACTCGTATTCTCACTCTTGATAATACCGTCACTCAATTTTTAATGATTTTACCTCTTTCATCTTTTTTATTTTCCATTATCTGAGACAGCAGATGTTGCAGGGTGACAGTCTTGGCTGATTTTGCACAAGTAGAAATAATATTTGAAACTAACAAAATTCTTGTATATCTATGGATAATTAAAAAGGAAAACAGGTATGTGAACAGTACAGTTACATCAATCAAGAAACAGTTGCATAACAGTATCAAGGATTTCTATATTAAAAATTGATTCATGAACTCAGTTTAACGCACCAGGCAAAAAGTCTTGGGAACACATCTAAAGTAAAAATGAGAATATATTGCAGAAAATCACTCATACCTGAGCTTGAGCTTTTCTCTCTTTGCTTCAGCTATATCTCGTAAAGTCAGAAGGTGCAGGAGTTCTTGTTCTAATTCAATCTTTTTCTTCCAAGGGACATGTTTTATTTCCCTTTCTTTTTTCAATTCTAGCACCTTTCTGTCTAGCTGTGCAAGGTATTTCGAAAGAGAATCCAAGTTGAGCGATTCTTCTAAACTGAGCCCTGTGGGGGAAGAAAATGCATTTCACAAGCTCCCGACCATCCCAAGTCTCTTCGGGGCCTTTCTTTGGAGGTACAATCCTACCATATCCCTTTGGACCACCTCAAACTGCAAGATGCAAGAGACAGAGAATACCATCAGACCTCCGTATTTTGTCGCCCACTTCTTTCCTAACGATTCCTTTTGTCTGATTAGCTTTTCTGACTGCTGCTGAGTGCCGATTCAGTCTCATGAGGATTTCCTGCATTTCTTCACATTTGGCTCTCATCCTTGTCTTGCCAAGGACCTCAGTATCATCAGCAAAGATAACATACTTTTCTAGGCCTTTTATGAGCTAAACATAGATCCCTTGCCTCCATTATAAAACATGATCTCTTATTCATACTCCCCATTTCCTACCTTTTAAACAGTTATTTATTCAGACAGACTTTCGCTCCTATCATATAGCTGCCTAATTTCCTTCAAAGATGTTCCCGAAGCCTTCTGAAAATTCCAGAAGTTTGGATCACTTCTGTAATCCTGTCTTTTGAAAGGACTCTTATGGATCAGCAAAGCAGGACTTCCCGTAACAAAGGACATGTTCACTCCTTGGCAACACACTCTATTTATCTAGGCACCTACTTATTTGGTATTCCTTCACGTTTCACTTGGTTTGCCTAGTATGGATCTTAGTTTTACAGATCTGTAATTCTCTGAATCTTTCCTAGAGTCCCTATTTCAAAACGGCAGCATATTTTCCAGCCATTCCTCCTTTAAGACTCTCAGGATATGGGATTTACCTGGGATTGGCTTGGCGGAACTCATTGTTTTCTCTTGAGTGTCTTTAGGTGGTATCTTTTCTATGCTTTTTATTCTCAGTATCAGATTTTGAATTTTTGCAGAACTCTTCTCAATAGCATTTATCCTGAAAAAGGAAACAGTTTCTGGCGATTTTTTTCCATCCTCCCTTTTTACACATCAGACTGCAAGAACACTGGGACAAGAAGCAGTTAAACTTGGCTTGCCCATCCTACTGATCTCAGTAAGATCTGTCCTCTCCTTAGCAACATTATTCTGTTTGAAATTGCACGTGGCAAAGTAACTGTCTCTTGAGAAGCCTATCACAAAACACAGCTATATAACAACACCTTTTGCTCTAGACATTATTGGAGATAACTTACTTGTCTTCCAACTCCATTGCTCTTTTCCTGTAGTATAGCAGAGTTGTAGGCTCCGAGGCAAGAACTTTTAATCTTCCGTGAAGAAAAAATGCGCTGTTTTGGCCTTTCTTGACTGTGTCAATAAATGCCTCATATTCCTGCTTGATTGAAATCAAGACGTTCTTGTATGTAGTGACGTACTCTATTATCTGTAAATGTACGCAATACTTATACTGAGCTAATGAACAGGGAAAAAAAGAAAGACTTCTACAATTTTCCAGACTGCATGATGGATTTACAGTAAAATTACTAGGAAAAAAAAAATAGTACTTCTTAGATCAAGCTCCACTGTGTTGTTCTAATAAAATAAGATCCCAAAACAAATAATACCGTTTACATTTATAAAAATATAGAAAAGCTTTACATGGTGAAAGGCAGGCTCCAAGCTTCCTTCACAGTCATTAAACACATATGTTAATAAAACTGAGGCAAACATCACTTATTTAGACAGCTGCAGGCACCATTTCCATGTACCTGAAGATATTTTCTTCAAACAGGTACTAACTCTCTATAGCACGTACAGGCGTGGAAAACAAAAGGGGCAAATGGAGCGTATTTTAATGGCTGAAAATTATTAATAGTCAATTCCATATTTAAAAGTACACCTGGCAGTCCTTTAGTCTTATCCACCCGGAATATTAGCTGTATGGGAATCTCCCTCACCACCACGGCTGCTCTTTGTTCCCTATCTCTCCTTGGCACCTCCCATCTCTGTGGCTGAAAAAGGCAGTGAACCTGAGAGTTGAGGGCAGGAGTTCTTCCAAAGTTTCACCAACAGCCTTTCACTTTAAGCAGAAAGCAGTTAGTATGAGTACAGGGGATATGGTTTTCTTCTCGGAGGAAAAAGAAGCATCAAAGCATCCCTTCTTTGCTTGCCTTGCCCATTGCTCATTTACCTGTGGCATATCATTACCTTGTCAAATGCATTTCTGTATATAATGTAGTGCTCCTCGGGTGGTCCCTGCTTCACACAACGCACTTTCTCAGTTTCGGTCAATATATATCTTTGCACGCTCTCCAGAAATCTCCTGTCTTTCTCAAAAATGATGGGAGGCAAGACAGAGCGCCGCTCTGCTCCCGTGCCACGGCTCGCCATGGCTGCCCGGCCTTCCCTGTGGGCAGACATCTCCTCCCTCCTCCACTCAGCAGCTGTCCCAAAACAAAACCTAGAAACATTAAAATTGGTGCAGTAGCATCAGCTAGCGCTCAGGGATTTGAGCAGGTCTTTACCCATGCTGCTTTAGGCCTTTCTCTCAAGTATTCTACTCACAAACCAGAAAATATCTCCTAATAAACCATTTCCAAGCCAAGGTAAAGCTTGGTGCTGCCCTAACTCACGAACAGCCTCCTCCCTTCTGAAAGCATTTACTCTTAAACAAACAGACCCTCTGGGAGCCCACCCCACAGCTGGCCCACACTTTTGACCAGCCTCCATCTCCCAGGGCTTCCCACTAATGCACGCACACCCATGTGCGTATACACCTACGTGTGTACATACACGTACGCGCATATACACACAAATACATAGGGGGGAGAAGAAAGGGAACACGACACACGGAGCCGCCCTCCCGCAACCGCCCACTTGCCGCGCAACGGCCGCGCGCGCCGGGGCGGGGCACGGGGCCGCCCCGGTGCATTGTGGGCAGCGCAGTTCCCTCGGCCACCCACGCCCGCCTTCCGACTCCGACTCCCGTGATGCCGCGCGCAGCCGGGGGCTGGAACTACACCTCCCGGCAGGCTGCAGCGCGGCGCGCGGCGGCGGGGCACGCTGGGAGCCGTAGTCGCGCCGCGGTGCCGCGCCCCTCCTGCGCGCAGGGTGGAAACCCCGTGCGGGCCGGCGCGGCGCCCTTTCGCGGAGCCGCCATTCCGCGAGCAGGTCGCCGCGCAGGCCTCGCTCCGCTGCGGCGCGTGGTGCCCGGGCCCGCCGCGCCGCCATGCAGATCTTCGTGAAGACCCTCACCGGGAAGACCATCACCCTCGAGGTGAGGCGCGGGCAAGGGCCACGGCGGCCAGGGCGCTCGGCGGCGCGGGCAGCGGGGGCGATTTCTCGGGGTTCTCTCGCTGCTGGGGGCTGCTGAAATGGTCCAGGCCCAGTTAAATGGTTGCGCAAATGGAGTTTGTGGGGCTATTTAAACACATTGCATGGAATGGACATCGACTTGCATTGAACAAATGAGGTAGGGTATGGCACGCAGATTACACTCAGTTTCTTGTAGGTGCATCAGCATTTATACTAATCCCAACTTTTTTTTTTTCCTTTCAATCTCTGTCATTTTGTTTTACAATAGGTCGAGTCTTCTGATACAATAGAAAATGTGAAGGCCAAGATCCAGGATAAGGAAGGTAAGTTCAAAATGCCCTTTTCCCCTCCCCTGTCTTTGAGCAGTGAATTTTTTTATACAGATAGGATGATCTGGCATTCTTCATTTCTTAATTCATCTTGATTTCTATCATTACTAGGAATTCCTCCTGATCAGCAGCGACTGATTTTTGCTGGCAAGCAGTTAGAGGATGGGCGCACACTGTCTGACTACAATATTCAAAAAGTGAGTAGAAAAAGATCAAAAAAATTACAAGTCATAGAAGCTAGCTACTGTCACAGGAGCAGACGGACATTTGCTGTTAAGCCAAAGACATGCTGCAGCTAACCTGAACTATATTATTTAGGTTGAGGTAACCCTTCTGACTTGGGAAATTCGGATGCTAAGACTAGACCTGTGAGGTGCTGCATTGAGGGTGCAGTCTCAGGACACAAGTTACCTTCTCTGTTAGCTTCCTCTTCCATTGCTGCCCTTCTTGTCAGCTCTTGGCTCTGCCCACTCTGGCAAGCTAGTTTAGGGAGTCATTGTGAAAGCTACTGCTCACCCCGAGTGCAAGGGGAAGCTACATGACCACCAGTCCTGGTATAAAGGGAGGAGGAAATGATTATTTTTTGGCAATAACTATCTAAGTGATTGAGGTGCATGATGAAGCTACCTCCTACGTGCATTAGAATCAAAGAATGTAATTGCAATAGATTTCACCTTATTCAAACTATCACGGAGTTGGGGGTGCTGCAGCACACAGCATTTTATTTCATTAGCAAACTTAGTAGCATAAAGGTCTTTTCAAGTTCCAGCCAACTAGAAAAGCTTTAAAAATATTACTTAAATACTTTCTATAAGTAAAAGAACAATGTTGCATAAATGCTAGTCTGGGCTTGAGAAATAATTCTGAATCTATATGATGTGTTTTACAAATAGGAATCAACCCTTCACCTCGTGCTGAGGCTGCGTGGTGGTGCTAAGAAGAGAAAGAAGAAGTCTTACACGACCCCCAAGAAAAACAAGCATAAGAGAAAGAAGGTTAAGCTTGCTGTGCTCAAGTATTACAAGGTAAGCAGAACTACTTCTAGGGGAATTTTGTTAAAAGCTCAGTAGATCTCAGTAAAGCCAGGAAATTTAACAGATCTTGTGAAGGGACAAAATGTTTACAAAATTTGAAGTTGGTATTTTGGGCTTGTAACTTAACTTCATGTAGCCTGACACAGTTCTTGTTATTTGCACTTCCAAACTTCGCTTTGGGAATTCAGTCATGTAATAACTACCCCAAAAAACACTTTGCCAGAGAAGATACCGAGAAATCATGGGTGCTGTAAGTGGCGAGCATACATGAGACCTTCCCTCTGCCCTTTGCAGGTGGACGAGAACGGCAAGATCAGTCGTCTGCGCCGCGAGTGCCCCTCCGAGGAATGCGGAGCCGGGGTCTTCATGGCCAGCCACTTTGACAGGCACTACTGCGGCAAGTGCTGCCTGACATACTGCTTCAACAAACCAGAAGACAAGTAATGTACATGACAATAAAAATCTGAAATTCGTTATGGTTTAAGGACTTGTTTCTCCTTCCACTATATTTCCTCTTTGTTGATAAACAAGAGGAATCTACATAATGTTGAATGTTGATCACCAACTAGGGTTTTCTGGGTGTTTACTCTAAAACTGAAGAACTTCAGTTTTCTGAAGAACTGCTTTAGGTAGGAGACTATTTTTTTTTCTTATAATGCAGCAGTACATTAAAATGGCGGAGTATTCAACCAAACAGACATTCTGCTGAAGAATTTTCCTTTTGATTTTGCTAGTTGATTTAATGCTAGCTAGCAGTGAAGGCCTAGTTCTAGTGCTACTATTCTACGCTGTTAAGATTATTTTGTCAAATAAGATTTGCTGGTGTTTTCAAAACATACTTAAGATTCTTCAGCAATAGCACCTATTATGTTGAATATATTCATCAAAGTTGGAAAGCTTCTAGAGCAGAATACTTTAGATTTTTGCTCTACACTTTTTCAGAGTGGTTTTCCTTTAAGGAACATGGCCAAGGTACCAAAATGGCCCAATAAAGATGAGCGAGGCTGTAGCTCTCTACAGGTAAGACTTACCTAAGAGGAAGCACCATACACATAGTACAATCAATCTCCTTAAGCTTATTTTCAAAAGCATTCTCTCCCTTTCTATTCAAGCATGAAGGTTTCTGAAATAGTGTAAGTTGAAGCCTGACCCTGTTCTTTTCACAGCGTTAACAAAAACATGGTGGTTGCCTATGCAAACTTGCTCCTTTCTAAGGCGGTAATAGAAGATAATAATGGTAGAGCACACAACCCTGTCAATTAGCACTATTAAAAGGGGCCTGCTGCATGAGGGGAGTAGATGAAAACTATAGTTTTAATTAAGAAAATAAAGGGCTGCAGAAGTTAGGGCCAGACTTAAGACTACACCAGACTGCAAGCTAAAGGAAAGGGTAGTATGAGACCTGCCAGCAAAACACAGAAAATGAACAGCAACACTTCATTCTCTCTTTACTGAAGGTAAAGCAACGTTACAGGGATGCAGCTCAGCTTGGGTGGTACCATTACATCTAAATAATCACCAGAAAGATATTTATAACTTGACTGTTCTATGCATTTGAAGTACTCACAATTAATACTTCTGCTTTATCCTATAACTTCAAGTGCCAGCTGCTTGACAAGATTTAGAAAAATGATATATAAATATCTGGTGTACAGCTTCAGAGAAGCTGCTTTATGAATTCACTTAACGTGAAGAATTCATAGGCCACTGGTCCAGCCAGGAACAATGCATGTCCTTTAACGTATCCAAATGTATTTCAAAATCCTGGATCCCATGAAGTTGTCTGTTCAACTTCTTTTTCTTCGTAACAGATAATTTGATCTCCAATGTTGAATTCTATATCCTTGTCCAAACTTAGGCCACAGTCCATCCCACTTTTTATTACCTGGACATCATCTTTATGGTGTTTCAGTGATGATAAGGATCCTACAAAGAGAAATATATTGATTTTTTTAAAAAAAGGACCCCACTGACACACAAGCATGTAGATATCTTGTAACAGCTGTACTTACCTTTCCAAATAACATCTCCCTTACGAATTAACTTAAATTTCATCTTTTTGTCTAGCAGCCCCTTATGTACTCTGCATCCAGCTACTGGAACTTTACTTTTTCCTACTGTCACAGAGAAGGTGTCAAGTACAGAAGCTTCTCCTAAAAGAAAAGATATATGAAGAACAAGCTCTTATTAATTAAAACCAAGCTATACTCCTCCACTTACTAAGCTTCTTAGGGAAATAAAGCATATACAGAAGAATACAAAGTATTCAATATAGTAGTAACACCTTAATTGAAGAACTAACTTAAGGCTGTACTGTGAAGGAAAAAAACAGTCACTGAAAACTCACCTATTTTATTTTCCACCACAGATGCAGGTAATCTGCTATTTAGCTCTTGTTTTACGTCATCAATAAGTTGGTAGATGATATTGTGTATTTTAATTTTTATTCCCTTCTTAGCAGCCAGCTTCTTAATAGTTTCATTGGCTTTCACACTGAATCCATATACAACACCTGAAAAATAAAGCAGTCAGCAGCTTATGACTACAGAGATCATTGCTTTCCAAAGAGCATGTGAAATTCTGCTGTGACCATTTTGTAATGTTAAACTTGCAGCACAGCCTAAAATCAGCAGTCACCAATATAAGTAACACCATTTTACACATGCTTCCATTTCAAAGTGGGAGCATTTACATCTCTTGCTCGCTGCATTCACTACATTCACTGCTTCTAACCTTGAACCAAAGCAGTCAGGCTCAAAGGAAAAGATCTCATAAAAAGTTCTGCCGTGGCAGAACTGAAGATATGAAAGTGAAAATTAATTCTTAGGCACAGCTCAGAGTATCTCGCAGTATGTATGATAAGGAAAGTGTCTCCTCACCTTTAGGCTGAAAGAGCAGATTGTTTCTCTAGCCTAAGCCTGCAGTGAACTAAATCATCCTGACCACTTGTGGATGACACTGGGTCCAATGACAAGAACGCACAACCTTACAGCCTCTTGCACGTGGCGAGTATGGGGTAGGAAAGGGTACTAAATCAATACAACCCTTTCCAAGCGCTGTCCTGAACAAAAGGAAATTCTTTTGTTTTGGTTCACCACTTTTCTAGCTTCCCTGCTCTGCTACAGCAGAATAACGTAACCAGCCTGATGAGTTTCCCAGCACTCTGTTCTTACTTTTATACCAGCCAAATTCTTTCCTACCTGTTAGCGGTCCAGCCTTCCCTACCTGTACCTGATCCTCAATATTAGAGACATTTTTAAGTTTCATGGAAGTTTACATTAAAGATAATGCTAATTATTACAAAGTAAGCAAAAACAGAACAATTAAATACACTTTCATTAGTAGAAAAAGGATTTTGTACCAACTGTAAATTGATACATGCACTCACCATTAAAAGTCTCAGCAAGATTTATATCAGTTTCACTGATATCTCCCATTCCAAAATGAACGATATCCAGTTTACACTCATGGTCAGCATCATAGCTGTCCAGAATGTTTAGAATAGCTTCAACAGATCCATCCACATCACCTGTATATAAAAACAGTATTGATTTTTTATAATTCAAATTAATACTGAAGGAGTATAATCTTCTTATGTCTAGCATCCTCACAATATTTTCAACAAAGGAGTTCATTCTAAAAAGCAAAAGCAAATAAATAAAAGAGAAGCACAGGCTCAGGATCTGCTGTGTTCACATCAAGTTTGCATAGTTTCTAGTTACTATTATTCACTGTAGGTATAATTCAGACTGAGGCAAAAGAAAGACAGCCATGCTCTAAACTGAAGAAGCCATTTAACCAATTTGCCTTACATTGCACTCTGCAAAGTTCTAGCCTGTAGCCATGAAAGAGAAAACAAAGCTGGTCCCTGATTACTTACACCCTGATTACTTACACCCTGGTCCCTGATTACATTACCCTCAGGGACTAACAAGGGGCAGGACAGAGCAGGACGCATGTTGCACTGTTCAGAAAACATGGTCTTAGGACCTGTGCTGAAACAGGGAAACATGGACTAGCAGTAGAATGTGAAGAACATCGATTAAGATTTTAAATTAAGCTTGATAAGGGTTAGTTGCAACTGCATGTAAATCAAGCCAAGAAAAAAACCTTAGATTTCCAAATATTGTTTGAAATTTGAACTATACAGCATCTACCACCAAAAACTCCTGCCCTTCTTCTCTGACTTCCCAATCTCCTATGTTCACATGTGTTTCATGTGTTCATACCAGGTCTCTATTTTGCCAAATTGTGGCCAAACCTAATGTCCTCACATTCCAGGTCTGCCTATCCCCTTTGACCTCTCAACATTTGCCTATCATGCCGCCATTCATGTGGCTTTTACTTAGAAATTCCTAGAAAAGGGGTTAGGCTCAGAAATTTTCCTTTTGCTGTGCCCCTGCTGGAAGCATATTCCTTCTGACTGCTGGGTATTTTCTGATATCCCTCCCCCTACTGAGAAAGATTCAACATTCTATTTATTATTATTACATTATTCTTTTCAAGAGGGGTTTTAATCCCTCTTCTGGTAACAGAAATTTTGTTAATAATTTAGAGCTATGTTTCAGAGCACAGCATCACGAAAACAACGGAGCAGAATACGACAGTACCTTTAACAATTACCGATAGCACATTTTTGTCAATCTCTACTCTCTCTTTTGGCTTTATAAACATGAGATGTTTGTTAGCCTTGTATAGCACTGCCTTTCTCTGCCTCCAGGTGAGATGGCCCAGCTTCTGCTGCTGCTTCTCATACTCGGTCCTGTGTTCCCTGTGCTTTGCTTCAATAACTTCCAAATCTTTTTTCATCTTCTCCTGCTGTTCAGCATAGTTTCTCCAGGCTACAACTTCGTGGGCTCTTTGCTGAAAGAGACAGCAAAGTTATCCCTAAAAATAGCCCTGGAAAACTCTACAATAATCAAGTTTCAATCTTTTGTATTTTCTCTACAGGTTTATTCATTTTCTCTCTCATATAACAATCAATTTTGCCACAAAACTAGCACAAGTTTCTTCCTCGTGCAACAGCAGCATAATTCAAGCCTTATTTTAAAGATATCTTTGATATTATTCATTCTTTCAGATGGTATCTGTCCAGTTCTCCAAATAAGTATTTCAAGGTAGATGACACATAGTTTATTTATTTATTTATTTATTAAATCAATACTTCTCCTTCTCTGGAGATCTTCAAAACCCCCTGGATTCCACCCTGAGCTATGTGCTGGAGCAGAGTGGGTTGGACTAGATGATCTCTAGAGGTCCCTTCCAACCCTAAAGATTCTGTGATTCCGAGAACCTCATTATCCCTCATTCCAGAATTAAAAACACTGACACTATTAAGTACCAGATTACGTCCCAAGTAAAGTCATAATGAGGTGATAAAGGTCTACAGTCTATTAAGTGTGGCTCAGGCTTCTTTTATCAGATTATCTCAGGGTTCTTTTTTGGAAAGATATCACTTTTTTCTACACAGCTCCTGCCTATCCCCTTTACCACCGTACTCGTAGAAGAGCTATTTCTTTAAAGAGTTCTTGTTGTACCTCAGTTTCTACTTCAAGGATTTCATCTCCTGCTGAGGGGACTTCCTTCCAGCCCATGATTTCCACTGGGATGCCTGGAGAGGCTGCTTCTACAGCTCTGCCGTTCTCATCGAACATGAAACGCACTTTTGCCCAGGTCTTTCCTGCTACTAAAACACAGCCTTTTCTCAGAGTTCCTCGTTGGATGATGGCTGTGGTAACTGGACTAGTGAAGAAAAGGAGAGAAGGGGAAAAAATAATGCGAAAAATAATATTCAAAGTTAGAGAGGTTGGCAAAAACAAGCTTGTGATTACAGGAAGAATATTCTCATGGCACCATCTACTATCCTGCTGAATGAATCCTGAGAATGTTAGAAGTGATGTGTAAGAAAACCTAGGAGCATATTATACTTTTAATTTTTGTAGATTAATAAAGTCTTGGGCATATTCAACTTAGCATGTGAAATCAGTCTATATTTGTAAGTGAAATCACAGTCTTTTTATCTTGGGCCAGAAAGTATATTACTCGGGCTCACACTTCGATATGTAAAAAAGAGGGCGAGTGTGTGTGTGTGTATACACTATATATTTCTTAAATATTTTCTAGTATTCAGTTTATCTTTAAAAAGAGGGCAGAAATAATCTTGTTTGTAGAGAATCTGAAAAAGAAGCTTAAAATATTTTAAAAAGTAAAACGGCATATAATTTCTGGTAAGTTACTTGTAATGTATCTACTTCATTTTCTGTCTCACGCTGTAAAAACATTTCAGAGTTTGCAACTAAAATATCGACATTTGTTGAACATTTTCAAAGAACAACCTTGAATCTAAACACTGAGGTATTAACTAGCTGAATATTCTCTCTGCAATCTTAAAAACTGCTCCATTAAAGTTGTAAAAAAAAAAAAAAAAAAAAAAAATTTCCTACCCTTTTCCTTTGTCTTTCCGACATTCAATTACAGTCCCCTCTACCAGACCTGTGGGATCTGCCTTCAGTTCTAGCACCTCAGCTAAAGCAACTGTTGCCTCCGCTAAAACCATCAGATTTTCACCCTGAAAAAAAAAAAGGAAAAAAAAAAAAGTGCCTTATTAAAACATGATTATAAGTTAGTGCCAACTTATCCCATTTAATTCATATGCCAGGGGTGCACTGAGAAAGACAGCAATAAGCTGTTGCTGCATCAGGTTCAGTAAGGCTGTTTAAGCATTTCATTTCAAAAATGAAGACAAGTACTAAAGTTCAGACTTCAGTTTATTTTTTAGCTATCAATTTTCGGCAACTCTACAAAGAAACTGTCTTCAAGCATGTTATATACTTTTATTTAAATGTTTATCTTCATGTATAGTATTATCGCTATGCTTGATTTTGAACTAACAATACACAGAAAATAAATACCTGAGGAAACAATACAGGGATGAAATTGAAAAATACACACTTAGATTTCTGTAAGAGGAATGAGATATTATTGCTCACGAAAGGTCTGAGCTTTAAAACATGATGGCAAAAGGTATTCTGGTGACAGCCAGCAGCGCTTTTCTTAATGTAAGTCATCCAGTCTGATACTGGGAAGCTTTGAATTCATTTGCCAACTGCCAAGTAAAAGTGTGGCTGTGTGCATGCACGAGGTACCTAGGAGTGCAACGATTATTTGTTCCATCAAACCTTTACCTTGAGTGCAGAAATATTTATAGCTTGAACATCGCCTCCAAACTCTTCACAAACCACATCATGAGCCAGCAATTCCTTCTTCACTCTTTCAGGATCAGCTTCAGGTTTGTCACATTTGTTAATAGCAAGGATAAGAGGAACTACAAAGCAAACATACAAACACATTACCAACATAGCAAAAACTCCGCAGGACTTCCCAATGATCCACACAGCTGAGCTGGCAGTAGCAGCAGTTCTCAGTACCTATTTAATTTAAACACAGCAAGAAAACTATATGGAAGATTAACAGTGGAAGAGACCAAAGCAGCTCTAACTTCCCACATCACTCTCAGGTTAACTGGAAATCATAGCACAGCTTCTACCAAAATTACTTCAGATTATTTTATCTTTTTTTGAAGTTCAAGTAATCAAACTTTAGATCACAATGTAATCAAAATGACTAGACACATGTGAACAAAGAACTGGCAAACTGTAGCGAATTCCAAGAAAAGGAGCTTGTTACAATATGTTAAAGGCCCTTAGATATGGTTTTTCATTTGAAATGAAAAGCCGTTCTGCCACTAAAGATTTCATTAAGTCAAGAAAAGGCAATGCAACACCCTTGACAACTGCACATACAAACTGCAAAGCGCTAGCTACATAATTAAAAATCCTTTTAAAGAATGGCAAGTGCCTTTCTGGCAAACAGGTAAGTGATTAGGCTTGCAAAAAGAAAAATTTCCTTATCTAAAGGTATTACTGTAATGTTCAGTATATTTTGGACACTTTCCCAGAGAGGAGTCAGGACTAGGACAGCTGCTTCCCAAAATCTGTGGATTCTAATTCAGAGTTTCTTCCAAGAAATGAACAGAAATTTGTTTGCAATCCATTCACTATGTGCCTCACACACCCTTTGAGCATTATATCTGTGTGCTGAGCTTGTCACCCACTTAAACCTGAAGTGCTTCCAAGAGCGACACTGTACCTCCCGCGTTCTTAGCGTGTTGGATGGATTCTACGGTTTGCTCCATGACTCCATCTTCTGCTGCTACAACCAGTATGACAATATCAGTAACGTTGGTACCCCTCGCTCTCATAGCTGAAAAAGCTGCATGCCCAGGAGTATCAAGAAATGTTATCCTTTCCCCCGAAGGCAAATGCACTGCAAACAAGCACAAATACCGTACATTTTAAAAATAGTATATCACAGAGCTTGCTTTCACACATCCCAAGAATTTTTCTTTTTAAATAAAGAGATCGTTTAGGCAAAGAGATAGCATAGAGATTGAGGGTGTTCGTATCTCACAGGAAGAAGGAGGGAAAGAAAAAGAGGTATATAGTATGCTAGGATCTTTCATAAGCCAAAATAATGTTTATATTATTTCTATCATACAGACAGTACTCTTCACGGTTCCATCCATACAGTATGGTTTTTGTCAATGCTATACATACTTTTATCACGTATGCCAACGCACATAACTATCATACCCAGAAAAGCTCCGATGTGTTGTGTAATGCCACCTGCTTCCATTGAGGCCACCTGAGTTTTCCGTAGGCTGTCAAGTAAAGTTGTTTTCCCATGATCAACGTGGCCCAGGATAGTGACAACTGCAGGTCGCGGGGTTAACACAGCTGGGTCTGCAGGAGGTCTGCAATCAGCACAAAACCAGGTTTTGTAGATACCAAAACTATTCACTGAGTCATATACATTCTCATGAAGAGTCATTTACCAGCCCTTAGTGAGCAGCAGGGCAACCCTGCCTCTCTTCATACAAAATAGTCATAAACTCCAGCTACCTCATGCAGTTTGCCGCCTTCCTACTCACTCTTACTTCTGCATCACAGTACAGCAATTCAGTAAATTAAGGAAGAATCATTTTTCATTCAAAAAACAAAAAAATGTAAAGCCACCTAAACAAATCAAATCAGAGCAACAGTTTTAGAGTCAACAAAATCAAAATGGTAAACTTTACCTTTTAAATATTATCAGGGAACGATTATGCCAAGTATAAATAACATATTATTCAAGAAAGGTAGCACAATACATGAAAAAGACTCAGAAAAAGTTAGAAAGGTTAAAAAAGCCAAAAAAATTTCACATTTTACCTTTTCACAGCATCTGTATTTTCTTTTTCTTTTTCTTCTTTCAGTTTTGCCGACTTATACTTCATTCCTGATTTTTTGACAATTAATTTGATATGGTCTTCGTATAAGATGGAACTTGGTTCTAGTGAATCAAAGTCAACATCTGTGTACAGCAGAGCTTCAAAAATATGATCTAAAGAAAAGATGAATACAATTAGCAATTCTTCACCTATCCAACAAAAGTGCAAAGGAAATATTAACTAAGAAAATCTGAGTGACATTAAAGGGTAATGAATACTTTGTGAATACATGCCTTTCACAAAGCACGTTTCCTTGAACTAGATATACCTAAAGATCCCAGTTATACTACATACTCACAGCAATACAATTCAGAAAGTATTTAATGAGGTAATCTTTTTCAGTAAACCTATGATCATTTTTTTTCCCACAGATTTTCATCATTTACTTTCCATTAATCCCCAAAAGGAAAGAACTGCAACTCATCCAAATCAGAGACCAACTTGGGTACCATTACAGGTCTATCTTAGAAATATATGGCAAGAACAGGCTTTTTAGCATAGGTACAAACTATCTTGCTAAGAAAGAGGATAGTCATAACTTACTAATATTCTCTTAGAACATCTTTGCCTTTACCACTCATGAGAACATTGTGATTGACAGAATGAAAACAATTACAGAGTACCTCATTCAACAGAGAAGGCTCTCACCTATGTCTTTACCCATAGCTCTTGCAAGTTCCTCAACAGTCATTTTCTGCTTTATCTCCACTTCACCTTTTGTCATTGGCAATTTCTTTCGGGTCTTTTTCTTCTCCTACATGGAATTAGACATGTATATAGGAACACATAGCTGGCATAAATGAAGAAATAATAAAAACAACATTAAAGAGACAATGACCTGAAATACTATGTTATAAATATTTTTTCTTTAATCCATATTACAAACAAATTACAATAAATGAATGACTTAAAGCATCATACTGAATGTTTAAAGTACTATGTATTTTTCACAGCAAAGAAAATTCAACAAAAATGAAATTTTTGATTACAATCATTTTCACCTGCCCCTAAGAGTCATGATGTCAAGGGTACAGATACTTCACCCGAACAATTGAGGAGTGACACACCTAAGAACATTTTGTCTTAAAAAGTTAGAACTACTTTTCTATATTCACCAAGAAATGAATTCTGGTCACGAGAAACTTATTATATATTAAGCTTCCATTTTTGTAATGAAAGTGTTCAACATAATTTCTTGTGCTTTGAAGTTTCACACAGAAACAGAGATTATTGGATTCCATTAATCACCTCCTTTGTAGCTAGATGCCTGTAGCGTAGAAAAGCAACACTGATTAACTTGTCTCTTTGCCAGAGCTGTGGGTACAGACGAACGGACCATAGGGGACACACGGATGACTGCAGAGGCTTCCATTGTGCTCTGCAAACCTTTCTGTAGGACAGAGCACGCAGCTGTCTGCAAGCACAGTGCCATTGAACCAGATTTTCAAATTTCAGTCTCAAACCTCGATTCATTTCCTCACTGAAAAGAAAAAGGACATGTTGAATTATTGCCTCAAATCTGAAAGATGCTATTTCCTGGGCTAATACCAATAAAGACAAGATGCTCAAATATTATGTTTCAAGACAGGCATTTTTTAATACTGTGAAAGTTGAAATATTTAGTAATTGCCCCAGTCTTCCAGTTTCCTTAAGGGTGTCACCTTGCCCCACTTTCATCATCTCATTAAGTACATAGGTGCATCAATTTTGTCACAGCTTACAAATCATTCCTCTGCTTTTTGCTCATCTTCTTTAGCTCTAAAATACTGAAACCCTGCTTTACGTTCTGCTACTTTGTGTGGCACTTTTCTAGCTCTACTGATGAAAACCACCTCTCTAAACCAGCAAAGCAAATCTGTAAAATCCTGTTTATCTGAGCAAACAACATGAGAGAACCGCAGCCCTGTAGCAAAACCCATTTTGTTACACGGGTAGAGACATCCTTCCAGATTAAGACATGGCTTAAAAGGCAAGATTTATGAAAAAATTCTTTCACGTCATTATCAATCTTGCTTTAACTACCTGAATTGTGTTTTGTCACTGTTTGCACTACTCTGTGGGATACCCTATTCAAACTTCTCATTCAGAACTGCCGCTTTCATGTACTCATCCAGCTCCCATATACTCGTCCTCTATGTTACTTTTCTCCTGACTCAGGGCTACTTTTCTCACCACCTTCTATGTCCACTCTTAGGGGCGCTTTTGCACCATCTCCAAAGGAGCTCCAAACCCTTGAAGGGCTGTCCTCAAAATAACTGCTTTTCCCTTGAAGGCTGCTGCCTCAAGACAGGAGCAGGAGGCAACGCGAGGAGCCACCAACGCAGGCTTGCCTTCAGCAGGAGGTGCTAACGCCGCAGAGCGCTGCCGCGGGGCACCGTTTACACTAACAGCGCACTCCAAATGTTGCGGCAGGCTGAGACGCGGGGAGAGACTCACGCGAGGGCAGAAGCTGCCAGGAAACCCCTTCTGGCTCCCCGGATCGCCCCTCACGGCGGCTGCTGCTCACCGGGCCCTGAGCCCCGCACGCCGCGGCGACCCGAACCGCTACAATCCGGGGAGCCACGGACGGGCCCCCGCTGTGGCGCATCCACCTCCGCCCTCCACCGCCACTCCCAACGGTGCCCACACGCCACCAGCAACCACCAGGAACCCTCCTACCTCCGCCACTCCTTCCACCTGCCGGCCCGCGGACACCGGATGTGGCGGCGGCGCGAGGGGCGGGGCCGCGGGCGCGGGGCGGCAGCCCGGGCTGCGCAGGCGCAGTGGCGGCGGCGCGCGCACGTTAACGGCCGGCGCGTGGGGAGGGGGCGGTGCGCGCCCGTGTTCAGCGTCAGCCGCCATCTGAGGCGTTTACGATGACTGCACTATAATATTATATACTATGTATATTTAAATAGAGGTTTTAATTTGACATTTCTAAATACCAGGTGAAAGATCAGGAAAAAAATCTAAGAGGGAGATTTGTAAATGGTGTTTGAAAAATCCTCCCTGGGCCCCTTCTCAATGCTTTTGTAAAACCCTTAGATAGTCCCAGGTTACATCGTACATATCTTTTAATCTTGAGGTTCTCTTGGGACAGTACTATTTTTTTATAGTGATATACATATATACATACCTCTATATATTAGGTTATCATAAATTATGATAAATAACCATGAGATCCTCTGTAGGTTCGAGCTGTTTTACGTGCTCTGCATGTGGTGCAGGGATTGCAGGTGCTCGCACAAGCTCTTTTCTACTCTTTAAATAGGCAGTAGCGGCAGTAGCGGCATCGCTGGCTGCCCTTGTTAGGTTGCTGCTCTTTGTGCTCGCCCTTTTGGTCCTCCGTGCTGCTGAGCACTGGCAAAAAGCACACGCTGAAGGCCCAGGCTGCCAGGGAATTCCTAGGTGCGATATGAAAAAACGTTCATGCATTTCTGCACAGTCCTCACCACTATAATTAAAAAAAAAAAGGCAAAAAGGAAAACGAATCACTGCACACACGAGCAAACTAGGAAAACCGGGAAACCAAAGCTGCCAGCCGCTCAAAGCGCGGCCCGCGCTGTGCGCGTTGCGAACGTGCCTCGTGGCGCCGCTGCGCGCGGCGCTCTGCGCGCGGCCCGCTCTGAGGGCAGGAGGTGCAGCCCTCCCGGCGTGCCGAGAAGGAAGTCCGAGCGTACCGGGTGAGCACCGTCCCCGAGAGGCACGAGGACCCTCAAACTGAGCTGTCTTTAGCTTGCAATCACTAACGCCTCCGTTTTGCCAAATGTGAAAGGGGTAAATAATCCAAAATAAAGTGTGGAAAAAGACACTCCTTGAAGGTTGCAGGAGAGACCCAAACGTGCCATGCAGTCTGTGTTAATGCATGGGAAGAAAACTCAGGTGAAAACACGGTGCAAAGACGCGGCCGTCACCGCGGTGAGCCCCGCTGCACGGGCGCAGAGGTGCTGCGGGCCGTGGCACTAATCCAGGGGCAGAGACCGAGCAACGTCTTCCGTGAAAGGCAAATTCGCATCGCGCTGCAGCTACCAGGGCGTGCTGTAAATCTAAACCCGCTTTTTGACTTAAGCTTCCTTTTGATGATGCCAGGAAACGTTCCGTATACTGCTGTGAAGCCTTGAGCATGGGATATATTTTATCCACATGTCTTCCAACCACAGACTCAGCCCGTTTTCATTTAGTGCTTATTATATGCTGCTTTTTTTTTTCCAGAAGGGAGTAAATTGGAAACAAATAATTCCTGATCTCATAGGTCAGGATGATGGTTTGAGATGTAGAAACATTTTCCATTGAATCGTGTGGCCATCACTTCTTTGCTTTGTCCATTAACTGCAATTCTTAATTATTGGCTGCCCTTTGAAAAAAATTATTAGTTCTCATTTTTAGTTAATGCCATATTCATATTTTGATTTTTCTAGCTTTGAATTTTTCTTAACTTTCCTCCATTTAGCAACATTTTCAGTGAAACTGTTCACAGGCAACATATCAGTGGGTGAAATTACAGTAAGCACAGGTGCAAAAAAGTGAAATCAGGTAGAGACAACAAATATGGCAATGAAATGTATTTGTTACAGGTCTGTACGCAAAGTTCGGATTTAATCGATGAGAGCACGTTTTTCCTCTAGTTCTGTGTAATTTTATCTGATACTACTGAATCATTCGAGGCAGGAAGCGTCAGACACGAGCAGATGCAGACTCGTGTCTCTTGGGGGGTCAAAGCGGAGGCTGCTGAGGCGGATTTGGGAAACCCGGGCGCGCAGGCGGCAGGCGCAGGGGAGGGTGGGCGCGTGCAGGCGCCACTCGCAGCCCGCCAGGGCTCCAGAGCCGGGGCAGGAAGGGTCCCGCTGCCCCCCGCCCTGGCGCCTTGCACCCTGCGCTGCCCCCGCGTCCACCCGAGCCTGGGCAGGAGCTCGCAGCTCGGCAGGGTCTCGCCCTTCACACTGCACACACCGTCACGGCTTCCCCGGTGCGGCCTGCTGCTTCACTCACGCAGAACGTCTTAAATTCTTCCAGATTTGCTTGTAGCAGCCGCTGCCCTGCTTTGATTACAGCAGCTTGCATTCCTGGGCACATCCTTCAATAGATGTAACTGTTCTTAACAAACTCAACTGCTTATACAATTGCTAATTGCATAAACAAATCACTTTTATTCATCTTTTTACTTTTGTTCATACTTTTACCTGAAAATTACTTGTATTCACCTACCTGCAGAGCACGAGACAGACCAAGATCTTCAATCTCATTTTATGGTTTTAAGACAAGGCCCTGAGCAGCCTCATCTCAGGTGGCCTTGCTTCAAGTTCGACCAGCAGCTCAAGGCACTGATGATTTAAAGAACATCCTTGGTTGACCACAGCCCTTACATTTAAGGGTGAAGCTGAAGAGCTGGTCTCCCTATGAACACCCCATGCGGACGCCTTTACCGGGGGCTTCCTGCTTACGAGCTGTCCTCGGGCCCCTCCTGCCGGCCGGCGCGGCCCCGCGCCCCCTCGGCGCCCAGCAGCGGCCGGCCGGGCGGGCGCTCGCGCTGCCGACGTGACGCGACGTGACGCGACGTGACGCGACGTGAGGCGCGCGACGTGGCGCGGCGCGGCGGCGCCATGGCGGAGGCGGGCGGCGCGCGGGCGGCGGGGCTGCGCGAGGCGCTGCAGCAGCGTCTGCAGCGCCTGGGCATCGCCACGGTCACGGCGGAGCACCCCGAGGTAGGTGCTGCCGCCCGGGACCCTGCGGGCGCGCCGCGCTGTCAGCGCCCGCGAGCCGTTAACGGGGTTGGCCGCAGCGTTCCTCAGGTTTCGTTCAGTGGAAAAAGACGGCTTTGCTTACGGCAGGGCACAGAACAGATTTACTAGATTAAAGCATCCGAGTTTTTAAAACGTAGGTCTCACTCTTGAAATTAGCAATATTTGTGCTTTGCTTAAAGTGCATCCATGAATTCTCAGCCCAGCAAAAAAGGGATAGAGCTTTTCTTTATATATATCCTTAAACACAGGTATATATATATATATATATATATATATAAAACATGTAAGAAAGTCTTTATAATATAGTTTCAAGAATACCCACTAGCTGATTTCCCTCAGGACTTTGTTGCTCACTCCCCAGCTGTCAGGGCCCTTTTCCCCTCCAATTCCCGTGTTGTTTGGGGAGCTCCAGCACACAGATACAGCCCTTGACAGCCAAGTCCACGGGCGGACTGGGGCACTGCAGTCCAAGTGCCAAGCCTGGACAACGCAACAGAGGCACAATGCTTTCCAGAGGCCCTCCCCTCACTCCCAGTTCAGAGGCATCCATGGGTGGTGGATCTGCACTGAACAGCGCTGCCTTCTCCCCCTTTGAAGCATGACACACTTGCTGCTGTGTACATCAGAGAGAAAGGACTGAGAAAGGCTGTGGGACCAGCATGTCACATTTTATTGGCGTTCTTTTAAAATTTCTTCAGAAAAGGGTACAGTTTTTAGGCCAAGGGTAACATTCAGAACTTTCTAAATACTTAACAAAAGGTTCCTGTCGACAAGCAACTAAAGATCTAATGGGATATAGTCTCACACTATACTAATTTTATTTTCCAGGTATTTACTATTGAAGAAATGATGCCGTATGTCCAACACATGAAAGGAGGTCACAGTAAAAACCTTTTTCTTAAAGACAAAAAGAAGAAAGGGTTCTGGTTGGTGACTGTTCTGCACAACAGGCAGATTGATTTAAATGATCTTGCTAAAAAACTGGGAGTTGGCAGCGGAAATTTAAGATTTGCTGATGAAAATGCCATGTTGGAAAAATTAAAAGTGGGCCAAGGATGCGCCACACCACTAGCCCTGTTCTGTGACCAAGGAGATGTGAAGTTTGTACTGGATGCTGACTTTCTGGAGGGTGGCCATGAAAAGGTGTATTTTCATCCAATGACAAATTCTGCAACCATGGGATTAAGCCCTGAAGATTTTCTGAAGTTTGTGAAGTCAACAGGACATGATCCAATAATCATACATTTTGATGAAAATATTAAGTAGATAAATGTCACATTTTTTACTGATAGACATAGATTTTATAGAGCAAAGCTAGTGGAAGTTTCATTACAAATACAATTTGAAAAAATAGGAATGCTTTCTTTCTATTTGTCTTCTATAATCTGGTGAAAAAAAATACTGTATTCAGGTTATTAAAAGTTTAACAGAATATTCTTAATGAGAAAAGATCTTTGAATCCACCACAAGGTAACCAGTGTGTAGAAAAAGTTTTTATCTTAATAATGTTATAGTGTTTAATAATAAAAGCACTAAAAATGGAACTTTCAGTCTGTAGTATGAGATGCTGAAACTGAAGGTAACATCATTAAATCCTGAATTAACTTTAAGTTCTAAAATATTTGGCAATACACTCAGGACAGAGATATCTAGATTGTGTACCTGCACTCGTCTATCCCCTACGATATATTGCTTTCCTTCTATTATTTTTATCTAGGGAAAACCAAAACCTAGTTATACTACCGAACACATACTTGATTGTCTACACTTGTAGCTGCATTTTCACTTTCACAGTTGTGTCCGGCCCTTGGGAAATTTTTAGTGTTCTTCCAGCATCTCCAGGTAGCCTGGCCACCAAGTGTCCCATTAAGATCCTGTGCCTCATCCCTTTTTAGAGCCTCTCCAAAGACTGCAGACAGGAGGGAGAGGCCATAAGCAGATCACACAGGCATGGGAAGCACTGGCCTCTCTCCTGACAGGAGAGCTCTACTGAGCAACTGTAGTGCAGGTTCCTGGGTGGGTGCAGTGTTTACTGGTGGTAACTGGGGAGGAAGTAGAAGCAGGGCCTGCGTTAAACCTCGGGCATGATGCATCCTGACTGACGCACGGGCAGAGTACGTGCATGTAGCTGTAGCTGCAGTCAGCCCAGGAAGCACCTACAGCAACCACCGATGCCCGAGACGCTCCCTTGTGCACAGGAGAGACTCCTAGAAACGCCAGGTCTTTAAAGACCTGGTTGTGGGGAGGGTGATTTGGCATTAAATATATTTAGTATAGAAAAGTATCTACTATCACAAGACCAACACTTTCTCAATATTAAATTTCTAATCTAATTCTCTCTCTTCTCCCACTCAAATGAATAAATCCCCTTTTCAAATAGATTTTCTTCATATCAAAGATAGAGATGAAGCAGAAACTCCACAAAGTCCAGTAAATGTACTGTGCCAGCGAGGACCTATATAAAACCCAAGGATAAGGAAGTTGTGAAAGTGATGCACTGATTTTGAAGATGACAGCAAAAACGGCTGCTGAAAAGTGCCTAAAATATCTACCTCGCGTAAGAAACAAAAGGCAAGCAGTAGTAAAAACATTGCTTGAGACAGAGAATTAATTTTAACACAGAAAATGAAAGAAAACAGTAAAAGACTTGCAATCCTGGGTAACTATTTGCTACCATATCGTGCTGAAAAACCTATAAGTGAAAATGATAAAATGAAACATTTCAAATAAACACAAAGCAAAAAACAGCCAAGGTGCCTCTGTTTCACTATATATGGCTAAGATGGATTTATGAGCTGAGCAGATCATCGACAGTCATGCTCTTTTCTACTAAGAAAATGAGATCTTGAATGCAATAGAATGAGCAACCACTATTAACAAAGTAAAGGAAAAGCATTTTCTGGGGCAATGCAAGTTATTCAACAAACAACTTGAACACTGTCCTTCATTTCAAAAGATTTTGGCACCCGTTTTCAGAGATGTGAAAGAAAAAAAAAAGATGGAAATCCATCTCATCTATAATATTTTTCTTTTCAAATGGAAAATATGTGACCTTAAAATGTTCAAAGAGACATCTAAAGGAAGTTACTAGAAACATGTCCAGATACATATTTGTGTGTGTGTTAAACAGAAAACAGAAAGCAGAAAGGAACATCTGATATTAGGGAAGCAGATTCATTAATGAACTGCCCACAGAACTCTGGATTGATAAATGTATTCCTGAAAAAGGCATTAAGACAGAGGCTTAACCATCTGTAAAAGATTAAATTTTCTTATCCTCTGACACTCACCCTCCCTTCCTCTTACGATTTCTTCTTTGTCATACCCCAGATTCTTTATCACTTAAAAGAAAAAAAAGGTTAGCTTCCTGTCAATTTTGTTTTTAAATCCAGAAAGCTTTAAATGTGAAAGACAATGAGTTTATGTATGACAGCACCTTTTTTTATGCTTCACAAACCTTGGAATCTGCACAACTTTTAAATTTATCCACCTTCTTCCTTGGAAGTTGATTCCGAGGCTCACCTCAGCCAACAAAACGGCCACACAAAATCTAATACTGCACTTGGGAAATTCGTAATGTTTTCCTTTTGTATTTACTTATGTCTTTTAAAAATAATACTATAATAAGGTATAGTTCAAAGCTACCGGTCTTTAATGAACATCACCACGAAACAAACTACACACTGTCCAAAAGATTCCTGCTACAGTTTTATAGGTTTCCTTCCGGAAGAAATACTGAACACATTACCCACTGACCACAAAGCCATTACTCAATACCAACATTCTTCCAGTAACATCAGTTTTCAGAAAAAGTGTGTATAAATGTACACACATAAAATAGGAATAAAAATTATTTGGTTTGGCATTTTAATAACATATTAATAAATGTATACAATGGTAAACATTAAAAAATTCCTCAATCAATACTTAAAGGAAATTACAGTTTTAAATAAGAGCTTTTAAAGTTCTGTTTCACACCTAGGTACATTCCTTTAAGGCAGGTTTATTAATATCAAAGTATTATTTACATATACATTATCATCTAACTAAGAATCATACATGAGCTCCTTTGCTGAGGCTGCATCATGTCTTGAGAAAAATTAAAAATAATACACGCTGGGAACGCTACCAAATCCCCAGCAGACTAAGCTTTATCAGAAAAGCAAACGAAGGTTTTATACTGTCTGGTATCACAACGTCTGTTATCTTAAACTAACAGTGACAGACCTGGCAATTCTTGCTGCAAATCGCTGTGCAGTTTCATTGTATGCTGCCCAACAGCCGCTGGGTTATTGCCCTGGGAGTTTGCTTCAAAAAAGGAGAAGTGTCTTCAAAATCAATTTTACATTGTTTTATAAAAGACTAAATGCTTTACATAGACTTTGTACAGTTCAAAGAGAAAAAGAATCGGACTATGGGGACCCTCCTGAATGCTCCTCTGCTCCAGAACCGCTTTGCAGAAGAAAGTGCCGGGAGAAGCAGCCGTCTCCTAAATGTGCCCTTGTGCTAACTCAGCCAACACAAACCAAACCCAGCTTTAACCTCTGTGTTGACGTGGATAAAGCAGCTCGAAACAATAGTCAGGACCCCAGCACACACATCCAACCCGTGCCCAACTCAGACCTAGCGGAGGGATGACTTCTACTGCCCCCCTCTCAAACTCCTGCCTTATCTCTTATATGGGGAAATTTTACTTTTTTTTTTTTTTTTTTTGAGAGAATTTCACTTCTAACACACAGAGTCAGCTTAATAGTAAAAATATAATTTGTATCTGAACCCTGGCAGTGATTAGAGATGTTTTAAGGTACAATACTATGCAAAAAGCAAATGTAGCAAGTTGTGCCAGGGAATTCAGGACAACGTGAAGAATTCAGAAAGGAGCTAAAGGAACGAGAAGCCTGGAGGTGCCCACATTGAGCAAAGCGACACAGAGGTGCAGGGGGTGCCCAGAGGCACACCCAGCAGCAGCTCTCAGATGATGATGAGACCGAACAGCACACCACTGTCCTCACAGTTTGCCTTTCTCACATGCCTTCCAGGCTCTGCAAGCACCCAAGGTATCGACGCGCAGCCGGCTGCATGGACTCCATGAATGTGAACGGCATTTGGCACTCATGTTGAAAATCAAGTTCAAATCTCTTTCTCAAGGTTCAAGTTCAGGGCACACATGCTCTTCTAAAAATCATAGCACAAGCTAGAGTTTAACAGTTGGAAAGGTATCAACCCTCGGTGATTTCAAGGAGAGGTAAGAATATTCAGCAACAGCCAGACCCCGAAATAAGTCTGAAAGTATGAACATTCAGAACCAGAAATAAATTCCTAGAATTTAGCATATTTCAATTCTCTTTCATAACAGCTATCTTCTTAATACGGGCCATTGGCATTAGGGATTTCACATGTCTACTAAATTATGTAAAGGCAGCTTTTTCTTCAGTCTTTATGGCTACGTTTATATTGCAGCATAGGAATGGCACAAAAATCCACCTTAATGCCAGATTTTTATTGCTTGTAATACTTTTCTCCTAGAGCGCATCAGGCCTCTGTCTGGCTCATTTGGTTTGTGGGAAAAAACTCACCTATGCCCTGAGCTTTAAACTCATTCAGGAACATCTGGATTACCTGTAGCACATACAGGCCCTGGCACACTGTGCCTGCTCTAGCACTGCCATGCATCTCACCTGCCCTCAGGTGACACCCTGTAGTTGTCGCTCAACACTCTGGAATGCCCTGAGTCCGCCTCTGAAAGGTTGCGGTATCAGTTACCACCTGGGAAATTAACTCATGTGCTCCTGCTATCAGGCTGCTTACAAGAACATTATGGCTGAATAGTGCTGGGCTTCGGGAGTGCTCTGCGCTTCTGACCACTCACAGCACTGATCGGCTTCACGTCGATACCCAGCAAAGTTCAGGATGCTTCCTCTGAAATCAGTAAGAACCCACCACGGACAATAAAGGGAACAGAAATAGACGGTGGCATAAGGAAAAAAAAAGCTTAAGTTCTCCATATTAAAGAATATCAAAAAACAAGCAAACATCAGGCTGAACAAAGGTTTATAGTGTTAAAAAATTGTGACTTAAAAGTCCGTAACATTTTCCATTAGACAAAAAATGTTTAGAATGAAGTCACCTTAAGGAAAAAAATAAAATAAACACAAACAAACACACAGACTGACCCTTCTAAGGCCAACTGAACTTTCCTCTTTTTCTTCCCCTTTTTGAACAAAATTTCAGTTCAATCAAAATGAGTTGCCAGGAATGCTTTTACATCTGTTGAACTGCATTTCTCCAGTGAAAGATCATTCTGTTCCAGCTTGAAACTTTATACATCTTAAAACCTGCAAGCCTCAAAACCCAAGTTATTATTAAGTTAAAGAAGTTGTAGCAGCTCTATCACGCTGTCAAAGCAGCAGTATGATCAAATTGACAAGTAGTCTGTAACCCTAGTCCTACAAGTATTTACCGTCATGCTTACCTTTACTTGTGAAAATGGAGATAGTTGTAGGTTAAAGTTATGTATGTGCCTGCTTGGAAGATGGGATACTAGGAGGTTACACTATTAAAACAGAAATATGAATGTGCTTATTGATTTGTCATAAAATAAAATTGTGGTAGTTAATAAAATTTTGGATCTGCTTTTAAGTTCACATATGCTTCCTATGAGCTCTCTGCAAACATTTTCAAGACAACAAATGTATACAAGCATTAAAAGTACCAATAACATTTGTTGACTTTAATGTAAAACATTAACAAACAGAATATATCCTGCTAATAAAAGATAACCTTAAGGGAATTGATTGTAAAATGCATATGATAATATTTACATTTCTTTTTGCCATCAAGAAGTCTCCTAAGCCACAATCAGCTCATGTCGAAGGACAAACAACAAAACAGGATCAGTTAACACACAAACATCGTATGTAAGACAATCTTTTCCTGGAAATGCCATTTGTTGAGAACAACCTTATATTAAAAAAAAGTTATGGAAAAATCATACCTGACAATTTTCTGCCAAAAACATCTGAACATATATATATGCAGAATAACTTGGGAATGTGAAGAACACAAGTGACAAACATTAATTTCTATATAATGTGATATTCCATAACTCCCATTTTTGTTATTGATCTTTTTCACATATGTAAACAGGATTTTCCCTTGCAGTATGCAAAGAAAAAAGAAAGCATAAACTTCTTTAAGAGCAATTTCATGCGGATTATACTAACCAAATAAGGCAGTGAAGTGCCAGTAAGCTGTGAGGTTTTTGTATCTGTATATACAGTCAACTTCAACAAAATACTACAGCATTTATTTCAGATTTACAGAACTAAATATAAACTGCTAGTCATGTTTTTTGGCTAATTATTAGCATATGCTTAAGCAAATCAGTGGCTAATTTAGTAAACAGAAGAAGAAAGAGTTTGTTTTTTTCCGGAGCAATTCTTGAGACCTTAAAATTCATGGTCCTTAGGGAGATGAGAACTGTCCTTTATTCAGTAGATCTTAACAGTGCAACGTGCAAGAACTCCTAAGACCATCTAACAGTTTTCGGCAGTAGACTCCAGTAGAGCTCCTTGATTCAAGGAAGGAAGGAAGGTAGGTAGGTAGGTTTGCCTGCTCTAGTCACGAAGAATTGTAAAAAAAACCTCTTAATTTTTATTAACGATTCCTACAGTCGCTGTCTTGTTACTTCAGAAATAAAGGCTTCATACTGAGATACTGAAGGACACTTTTCTCTCTGTGTTCAGTTGAAAGGTAGAAAAAGAAGAGAGAACATAAGAAAAGCTTAAAAGCACAGAAGTTTAAAATACAGAGTTAAGTAACTAACAGAACTAACAGCACTAGCAGCATACACCAAAGATGTTTTAATGAAGTCAAGAGAAGGACAGAATACCAAAGACAAGCTTTTTTAGGTACTTTCCCTATAATATAGAATAGTTTAACACACTAAAACTGTTTTGTTAAACTATTTTTAGATATATCTGTCTCTAAAATCTGTTTCAATATTACTTCATAATCTTATTTTATTGAACTTTCCTCTTAAAGAGAAATTTGAAAAACAAAATGGCATTATTACAGGCAAAATGCAGAACGGGATGACATTCCCTGCCTGTGCAGGCAAAATACCTGGAATCAAAAAAACCCAACCTTTTCTGGCTTGACTGTAAAGCAAGACAGAAGCCAGTTAAGCAAGCAGTGTTTATATCTGGTTAATGCAATGTGCACTTTTCTTATATGTAATGCTGTTAGTTTGTTGTAAATGAAATTGGTCTCATTTACATTTTGGGCAGGAAACTCACCACTTGGCCCACACCTCATGTAGTGGGTAATAGAATTAGGAGCTTTGTTGCTCCCTAGACCTGCTTTTTGCATTTCTGCTTTCTGGTATAGCTTCCACATCTGCAGAGAAAAGTATTTCATGTTATTCATTGTATTTATCAGGACATAAAACACCCTCATGTATTACATACACATTCTACATTTTAGCAGAGCAAAGAGATATACAAATACTTTCTTTTTTTTTTTTTTTTTTTTTTTTTTTTTAAGAGGAAAAGACAGTAAAGAGGGATGGAAGAAAAGCAATGGAAGCAGCTGTTCACCTACACTCACTAAAATTCATCTTAGCATTTAAAACAATCAAGTATTATTTTCAAAGCCACAAGCAGACATACTCTTTTATATATATATATATATGCACACACATATATATTTATTAGGTCTAAGGCCCATGTGAGAAGGCAAAAAATATCACATGTAACCTAGGTTTGATGAAGCTGAGAGATCTTTAGCTATCTCTTGTTTTAAACCTCCTACACATTTACAGACATGTTTACATTCAATCCTGCAAAGCAGAGAGTTATCTTTGCATGCAACAAATCGAACATGCAAAATGCAGTATCTTAATTTACTGTTCACTTAAAGCAAAGCATCAAGCAAAGCTTTCATTGCAAGCAAATAATAATCTATTCACAACAAAATCCCTTTCAGCTGGTGGGCAGTTGTTTAGTGTTTTTTAATTATCATGCAAAATCTTTATTTATTACTTCTAAAGGCAGCAACAACCAAGGAAGGAGCAAGTGCACTATGTGTTTTACACTTAGCCGCTTGAATGGTCTAAGAGCATGCTGCATGTATTGTTGAAGTATAAACACTAAAAAGCACTGGAAAACTATATATATGAAAAAATAGTGTTCTTAAACAGAAGTTGACAATGATTTATTCTTCTGAGACATTAAAAAAAATCTAGCAATATGCTTCCTCTGCTCCAACTGAATTCAAAAGAGCAAAAAAAGGAGCACAAAAAATTAATGGTTACTATCGCTATAACTGAAATTTCTTTTTTTTCTTTTTACAAATTTGAACAACAATGCAAAATAATAGTTTCAATTGGTCAAGATTAGCGCAGAATTGAGCAAGCGCATATGATGTCCAAAGACACTAACTCTCAGTTATTTTGAAGCTCTTTCTCTCTGTGAAATTGTTTTAATGTTGTCCCCAACATAAGCTATGCGAAAAACAAGAATAAATGTAAATTTAAGCGCCCCACAGGCAGGAGTGGGATTTTTTCTTTGTCTGTTTGTTTTGTTAATTAGCTTAAACTTCACTCTACAGGGATCATCTTTAGAATTTCTCTTGAGACCTTGGCCACGCTCACAAATACAAAGGGCTCCATGGTAGTGGCAGTGCTGGATGGCTCATAACAAAATCACTGGAGACAACACTGGTATTTTTTGTAGATGTGACTGTCTGAGGACCTGAGCAACACAAAACTTGTGAACAAAAAATAAGAGCATACCTGAAAGCTCACCTGATTTCTCCAATATTACCAGTTGACTGAAACAAGACACTCTCTAGCTACAAACTCTGTCCTAACAAAGCAGCTTACTAGAGGCCACAGGCTTACAACCAGCTCAAGTAACACAAATACTGGTAGCACACGGTGAATTTGTAGTAAGTATTGTCAAAGCTAATAGGATTTTGTCTGTAGCTTCTCAGATAGCAGCACCACAAACCTGATTTAAACATGTCCATGGGTTAACAGAAATGAAACTGAATGAGGTGACCCAAGACCAGAACACTCAAAACACTCAATGTGTAAGCACAAATGTATGTGAAATTAAGAGTTGGATTATACTTCAAGGGGTTTTTTTTGGGTTTTTTTTTTCTTTTTTTTAAAAATGGTGAGATGCTTTTAGTGAGAATAGAGCAATGCCAAACAGTACATTTTGATCAACATTAAGGGGAAGTGAGAAATTTATCAGCTCAATAAAAATGGATGCTTGCAAGCATGGTAAACGAAGGCAGTTTTATGTTTTGAAACACAGAATCTCTTGAAAATATTCAACTTTCTCCACATTTTGTTAACGGTTCTTCTGTGTGAAGTTTTACAGACTAACATACAGTTGCTGGGCTTCCTTTGAGGAACTGTGCTTTTGTAGCACTTCTACCAGTCCCCAGTAAAGTCCCCACAAATCTATTAGCCAAATAAATTAAATTGTAAAAATGAACATGACATTAATTTCTTGCATTTAAGTATTTTTTCCTTTAAATCAATGTTAATTAAAGATTTTTATAAGCTTTTGACTTAATTGTAAATAAATATTTCCTGTAGTTAAAAAAAGTGCTGATGTCTAAAATCACATACAGTTATAGCTTAAGTCTTTTAACTTTTAAATGCCTCTTTATATTTATCATTAAGCAGTTCCAAGCAATTGCAGAGATGGTAGCGTATGAAGTAACTGCTTTTCAACACTTCTGTTTAGGTGGTCATCTGGGATTTAATGACTCACTCACTCAAGCATTCTTATACTGAATGACTTAATAACTTACAATGACTAAATTTTGAAAGCAAAATTTAATTATTTTACTTCAGTTGCACTAATATTTAATACAGCTTTGCTGCTGTGTCATTACACATCTTGTTTCTATTACACTAAAATTACTTCTGTTGTGAAGAAAAAATGAATTTCCACCATAATTAATGACAGTTTTTATTATCATACAGTATAAGGAGTCTCAAAACTATCATGCCACTTCACTCCTAATAAAGCAGCACACTTGACCACATTTGTACACCAGACATGGTAAGACAAAGCATATCAATGAGAAAAGGGATAAAAGGCTGCTTTTCATTGCCAGCACTGCACATAGTTTGATTACTTAAAACCTCTTCAGAAGAATTACTGTTTATGTTTAAGATTATGAGCAATATTCAACTGTTTTAACAGATATGAACAGTAATTCATATTTATTGTGCAAACTGGAGGCACTGGATTATTGAGCTACATCTCATTCATGTGAAGGATGGCATAAATGAAAAGGCTATGACATCGAAATCTCTCTATATGCTTCTTTTCATTAGTGTCACGTATTGAAGAAGGAAAAGAAATCTACTTTTACACCAAACAGATAATCAGTGTGTTACTGACGCATCTGAAAGCAAGAGTACACCTAAGAATTACTGCCTTGGTACTGAAATTTACATAGTTCACTGTGCCATGTTTTGGCAATGCAGCATGCGATTGGCTTAACATGCATTCAATAATGTACAAAAGAAAACCAAAATATTTGTAATGACTGGCAAATAAAAATACAGCTTGTATTATAAAGACTTTTAAAGGCATGCAAAATATATACAGTGCAATTAATATCTCATGCAAACTTTGGTGAAGTTACAATTTTACATTCAAACACATGCTGCAGTACACAACTGAGCTCTGTTATCACTAAATGTAAAAACACAAACCACAGATCTAACAAGAAATGACATCTTCGTTTTAGGGGAACGTTCTCTAAACCCAGTGGTCATTGAGAAGAACAGCTATATGTCACATATAATAATATACACTGAATAATACATTTTCCTTATTATACACAACCATACTCATACCATATAGTTTTTTTATCTTCAGAAACCGATAGTGGGGATTCAGCCTCACTAGTGTTTACACAGCTAGTAGAAGCAAATTCACTAGCTGGCGATGACTGTAGGTCACTGTGAACAGACTTCTGATTAGCAGAAGGCTGCTCTTCATTTTTTGGGACAGTTTTAAATGCTGACAGACTTGCCTGATCTTTTGTTTTTGCTGTAGATCTTTGAGGCAATCCACTTATGTTACTGACTAATTCAGTGTTAAAGGATAAAAATGGCTGAGCCACTTGGGTCACAGTAAATGAGCCTTTGCTCTCATAACCAGATATACCAACTTTATCACTAAACACATCTGTGCTGTGGAAAGTTCTCTCAAGATAAGATCTTCCCATCCTTGAAATTTTAGGCATGTCAGATTTACAGCCTAAATGCCCTGGTTTAACTATGCTAGCTGTATCATTTTGTGGGACACAATCTACTCTATACGCCACACAGTGGAAAAAATTAGAGGAATTAGAGGATAGCTCGTGTGCAGAGTACTCACTAGATGTTGATGAAACACTTCTGTCAGCAGTAGATGGTGCTGGATCAACTGACACAGGCTGCCTATTGTCCTTGGACAGAAAGTCATGAATGCTGGTCCTTCGAGTAGTTCCTTCTGCTGTAGAAATCACGCTGCTCGCACGAGGTAACGTAGCATAAGGGTTGCAATCTTTTGACTGCCGCTGCGATACTGTTGCTTGTATCTTTTCTTTAACTGACTTGACCTTCCCTTGAGTACCTGACGTAAATTTTATTGGAGAGCTGGTAAAATAGGTGTCTTCGGCTTTACGAAGGCTGGGCCTAACAAGTTGCTCTGGTTTAACAGATCGTCCATCTGAGAAATCAATTGTATTTTTGACACTTAATGACCTCACAATCCCACAACTGGCTGATGGCTGTTTTCTTAGTTTCTCCTTGCCTGTCAACTCGGCAGACTCAGATAAGCTTTTCATTACTTCCTCCAAAAGATTCTCTTCACTTGCAGATTTTATCTGTCAAAAATATGAAACAATTTACAAATTTTTAGCTTGTAACTTTTACTTTTTCTTAGGTAATTGTTTTGGAGGTAAATGAAAAACAATTGCACGTAACTATGTTTTACTTTAAAAAAAAAAAAGCCTCTCAAAACTAGAAGAGGTATTATGCTTAAGTGTTTATGGCATACACTAATGAGTTTTCTGTACAGATTACTTACCAGTAAGTATTTTCTCACTGAAAAATAGGTACCTGAGTAAAACTAAATTCAGTTCATGTAATGCTAAAGTCAACAATAAGATCTTAAAAACTTTAAGTCTATCTTTTTATTTGCCCTCCCCATCACTTAACTTCACTCAGCAATTTCATGTGGAATATTATTCTAATTTATATTGATAATGTAGAGCTAAAAAAGCTCAAGTTCTCTATATATTTTAATTATAAAGTCAAGAATCAGAAAGAAAAACAAAATACATAACCTAGATGCCCAATGTCAAATTTTTCTTTCTGGAGAGGACTTCAGACTAGTGAAGATGGTTTAAGTGGGTTCGGAGACTCAGTGGAGAAAGAATTTAGCGAGTCCATTTTTCCCCGAAAGGTTCAAGAAGAGTTTGGTAAGACTTATAAACTACAGGAAGTCCTCTGGCTCACTGAATGCTGAAACATACCTAACCAACAGCTTGCTACTCTTGAGAAGAGAATGAAGTCCGTAAAAGAAAGTGAAAGGAGACAGGCAGAGATCTGTACGGCCATAAGTAGTTCAGTAACTTAGGAGGTATTGTCAAATGAGTCTTCTTAATACATGCCTACCAAAAATTTGGTTGCAACAATATGGGGGGGGGAGGGAAGTTTTCTTGGGCAAGCAACAACTGGGTGGAATGCCTACTTCTTGTATGCACTGGCTGCAAGGGGATAGTGGTTCATGGATTGTACCCTGCCTGGAGGCAGTATCAAGCAGAGAAGCCTAGGGATCTATCTCTTGGGACCCGTCAAGCAAACCTTCAAACAAAAAGAAATGCTTGAAATACTGATCCTTGACCTGAGGAAGCAACAGAGTGTAGTCTCACCAAGTTCACAGACCTGAGGGGAGAGCAGCTCATACACAAGGGCAGGGCTGCTACTCAGGGCATTTGCTTACATCAGTTTAAGTCTGAGGCAGGCGTGCAGCACTCCCACCTGTCCTCACCTACCACACTGGTTCCCACAGTGAAACTTTATCAGAGGATACAAATGGAATTCCTTTTGCATAAAACTAAATGGAAAGATGTGACTGCCTCTCCTTCATGGATGCTCCTTAATGGGTTTCAAAGTAGAAACTAAAGCCCCCAAAACTAATGCTAACTAACGCCCCCAAAGCACATAGAGTGCAGCCTTACGGACCTCTGCCTCAGCTGTTCCAGTCTACAAATCTGCTACTGTTGCATCACACTGCCACTTAAACATAAGCGTCTCCACCAATTTTAAAGCAAGTCTACTCACTTGAAATGCTCCATTAATTCTGGGCATGTATATGAGTAACAGGTAGCTAAAAGCAAATGACCTATTTTTAAACTAACCTCACTTGAAGTACTTTTGTTGCTTTCTTCTAAAAACTGTTGTAGGGTAACTACTTCACTTCCAGGAGACCCAGTTTTGATCTGCTTTCCGCGACTATCCAGGGCTTCAGGCATTATTTGCTGGAGCACAGGACTAGACCTGGTATAGCCTTTCAAATACTGAATCGGACTGCTGCTGCTGCTGGACCAAGCCTCGTGTTCATGTAGCAGACTAAATTCTCCGCTGCTGTGACTCTGGGGCCTGCTTTGACTGTTAACTGCACCTGCTTGAGAGTAAATAGCATTAAGTATTTTGTAACATAAATACATGCAAGTTGTTAAACAATATATCTTATCCAAACAATAACCTGGAACACTATCAGATTCAGTTAACAATAACTTTATTTAAAATACCAAAGAATCCAATTGTCCTGTTTGACTCAAACCAAATATAATATGAACACTTTTTCACCCTCCTGGCTTTTTAAACATCACATGATAGCTTTAGAACAAAGAATATTTTTCACTTATAATTTGTGCCTTATCAACACACCACTATATTCCAAGAGGTTGAAAAAACATCTGTTCCTGTTCTTCATAAAGCATACACTCTAACATATAATTTTTGAGTCTTAAGTTAAATAAAATACAAAAGATGGAACATAAAGAAAATATTTTCAACATAGTTCTTCAGCAAAACCTAATCTGAAATGGTACTTCTCCAACAGTTTGTGCTGTAACTTCTAATTTACCACAACTGTGATCTGAAGGAAGCATATGACATTAAATGCAAAATAAAGCCTGTGACAGAAATCCTCCTTGATTCTCAGCAAGTGTGAACTGAGTAAAAAAACCCCAAGTATTTCCTACTTTATATTGTTTCTAAGCATTGAAAATAAATTTGAAGAAAGGTGAGAGAAAGAAAGGTTTCTAATACTCTGTATACAAATTGGGTAGAACCTACCTCAAAGAATTGTTTAGAGACGATAGTAAATGTGTATAGAGAAAATAGCTGAATAAATATCTTACGTTTGCATTCATCTCAATTTCTAAACAGATACTTTTTAATAAGTATAAGCTAAGAATATTAAATTACGTTTTGAATCATTAGCATTCTATTCTTATGTGTCGCCAGCTAATAGCAATTTTAAGAACTTACCGAATGGCCATCACAAGCAATATGAAAATATGCCACATCTCATCATATATGAAATTTAGGGAATCCTGTTAAATCTTGGAACACCATTAATTTTTCAAAAGGTGAATACAAAGGTGTAAAGGATAGTATTATATATGCATTTTGTCTAGCCTGCATTGAACATCAGCAGTACACATGCTAAAAATAATGTAATTATTTCTCTGCTTAAAGACAGTGATTTTAAGTTAGATTGGGGGGAGGGAGATTCACGATCTGTGATCTGTTACTTGGTTTCACTTGGTTTAAAATAGTTTTAAACTTATATAGTATTATCACTCTTAAAAATGTAACAAGGTGTGTAATACTTGTATTTTAATTTGGAGAATGAAGGTTATAAAACGTCTAAGAAATATGCAGTGGTGTTTTAAACTGCACAGATGATCTTACAGAACATCTAACAGAAGTGAAGCATGTATGTAAGTTCCCCTACAGCATACCTTTGACTTCATGGAGTGAAGCATTGTTATTGCTATTGCTAGTGGATGTTCTGCCACTATCAAGGCTGGCAGGTCTGGAAGCTAAATGGAAAGAATTGGGAGACACCACGATGAACAGAAGCGCAGCAGGTGACACAGTACCTTTACATTCTGATCACAGAATGCTCTGAGGCAGGAATCATGCACTATTTCACAGGCTGAGCATGCCCATTGTCAACAAAGTGGTGTTTCTTACAGATCAGAAAGCGAAGGGATTTCCAGGCAGTCCAAGAGGACACTTTAGAAAAGGGCACTACAGGAATAGTAAGGTACAAAGGAAAGGAAGAAAGAAATAGAGTGCATATTTAGAATCGAAACTGATCTGTTAGTGGGAAGCCAAGGGTTTAGAAATGGGAGGCCTGGCATGCAGAATGCTGCTCGTGATAAGGTCACTTACAACAGATTTGACAAGGAACCCTGCATACTGTTGAAATGCCACGAACAGGAGGAACAAGAGCATCTGCACAGTTCATGTCCTGTATTCCTATCCAATACAAGAAAATAATTGTACTGTTATTTCCAAAATGTATGTATCAAATATTGATTTTAAATATTTTTAGAAAAGAGTTAAAACTCTGCTTTTAAGTAACCTATTATAGCATTCACTTCAGTGCTCTGCTTCAAGAAACACATAATTATTTTATAACATAGAGTACATGACAAATTCAGATTTCACTCAATAACATACTCAAAAAAAAATCAGACCAGATTTGGATTTGGTTTTAGTACTGAAATTATAGCTTCTTTTATTTTACTATTAATTTCAAATATGGCTTGAAAGGCAATATATTTTGACACTGTTCAGATGCACTTCATAAATACATTCTAGGAGGGAGATAGAACATTTAACTGAAACAGGGAAAGAAGAAAGAAGAAATCTGAAGAAATGATTCCACACATTCAAGTGATTGGCAAATCATAGAAAACATGCTCATTATAACACTGTCATTTTCTTTTTTCCTCTTATACTTCATTAACAGTCACATAACCTATCCTTAACTCATTTAAAAGTTCACATCTTACCATGAATTCTTGATCCTGTACTAGAATCATCACTAATACCTTGTGGACTTACATCTTCAAAAGAGGTAGTATCTAAACACAGTGACATAAGAGAATATGCAAAACAACATTACTACAAAACAATTATTAAAATATTTATCATCAACTGCAAAATCTAATAAAAGTACTTGTCAAATGAATCTATCTTTACTTATGTAACATTTCTGTAGGGAAAACCCTGAAACATTTTAGAGCTACAATTATTAAACCTATTCAAATCTACAATTTAGTTATTCACATTGCTTCGTGCTGAAAAACTTAAAATATACATTAAAAAAAACAGAATTTATATGAAATGGCTGTTACACATAATCACATCATGGTGCACAAAGCTTCCACCTATACCTTTATTATTTAGCAACTGCTTGGATCTGAAGCCTGCAGAAGAGTTGACAGTTGCAAAGTTGATAGCTGTAGTAGAGAAGGCCATAGCTCCCAATTCTTTTCTCCTTTTACCCGTGGATATATCATCAGGACCCTCCAGATGCTCAGAACTACCTGTCCATTGTCCTCCTGCTAGGACCATGGATTGCACCAGGTCATTCATGGCTGGGATGCAAATGAAAGCAAATGATCAGCATGGTCAGTGTAGTTGCTTTTGTTCTTATTTTGTACTGTAGAATGTTTGACAGTTTTCTAAGCATTAAAGCATATTGAATACTGCAAGATACAAACACAATTCATCCGTGTTATGACATGCAATCAGCTCAATGAATGGAGGTGTTGTAAGTCAGAGACTTCTTTCAGTTCAGTATGGTTCTTAGAACTGATTTTACTAGGTAAACTGCCATGCTTGTGCTGCAATGATAATGCAATATATATGTTAAAAGCTTTGATAGGCTGCTTCACAATGATAAAATGGAATGAACAAGGATAAAATGGGCAGAAGTGCTAATCCAATATCATGTCAACAATGATAAGGATCCTTGTGTGGTGCAGGTTACTGCAGGGATATCGTATTTTGCACAGTAATAAATAAAAGGATCTGAAAAACATGACATCTGATGATATTCACCTTTACTTCACGAAGTCCACCCCTCATAAGAAAACAAAAAAACCAATACATTTTCACAAGCACTGATGAAAACCTGAAGAGTGACAGACCACCTTACAGCCTTGCACTACTTCTTCTATGCTTTCTTTAAGCAAAATATTGTTGTAATTGCTTAACAGATGGCTTATGAAATGTGCAATTTAAAACTATTTATATTAGAGTGCACTGTAGATTTATGTACACATAGGCACATGTGTACAGAAAATATGCACACAAATCTATGCAATTAAATGCACTGAATATACATATGTATATGCATGTGCCTGTGCATGTAAAGGTCTGTACATGTGCACATGTACACATGTGCACATACATAGAGTATTCAGTGCCAAGGTTAAAAAAGGTGGGGCAGGGAAGAAAAAGCTCCAGCTCCTTGTATCATAGCAGGACTGGCACATTGCAGAATAGGTGGGAGGAAAAAAAAAAAAAGCGCGCAGTCCAGGGAAAGGTTAGTGAAAAATTAGTAATGGAAGCCAGTGTAGCCATTTAAAAGAAGCTGAACTGTCATAAAGTCTTACACATGGAGCGACGGTAGAAGGCCTTCATTTTGTCTTTTTCCTTCGGTCTGTTCCTCAAAAAGGGCAGTCTTTTCAGTGCAACCACTTTTATGTCATAGCATGAGGAAAAACGGAAACAGGGAAATGAAAGAAAAAAGGGAGAAGAACAGATGGAAGTTAAATGTTGAAACTAAGGACAGAAATGAATGTCTGAGTTTAAGCTATGTATGCTATGCTAAATACTATAATTCTCATGCTTTTGTGTGATAATGAAACATGAAAACTACACTATGAAAACTTCAATATACTCAGAAATGCACCAAAACCGATGGTGAAGTGTGTAATACAGTTTGAAAATGTTAACTGTCAAGTTCCTGAAAAAAACAATGCAACTTCTTCGCAGATGCTTACAGAAATTGATTTTAAATTGACTTTAGAAATTCATTTTGAAAAACTGTTTATAAAACATTTTTACTCTAAAAAATACAAAGCAAAATAGCTTAAAAGCAAAGTATCTGCGAGATAAGCAAAACAACTACTTTAATGTATGTTCATATTATTATTTTTTGATATTAGGCCAGTGAGTTTTGTAAATGTTTTCCATGAATCTGTAATAGGCAAGTTGATCTTTTATGATTATTGACTAAACAATTTCTACTGCCCATCATTTTATACTAAAAATATATCGATCTTATGTTCAAGCAACTGTGTTTATGACTGCAGAGATTTTAATTTTTAACTCATATAATCCACTTCATATATGTTAAAAATATTTACTAGCTAGAATGGTATACACCAATTTAACTTGAGAATACTAAAGATTAAAAAAAAAAAAAAAAACCAAAAAACACCAAACAAACCACCAAAAGAAAATTCAAATGAGAGTGTTGCTAAAACATTTTGGATGGAATCAGAAAAAATAACATACATAATATCAGGAAATAAGTGCGTTAAAATTACAAATGGTATTGAAAGGGGGAGGGGCTGGAAATCACAAATTAATCTTGTCCTTAGATTCAACTATTCTGCATTAGTAACTGATTACTGGCAGACACCTTCATCTTGGATGAAGCATCAGATAAATGTGTCAGCTGACTGCCAAGCACAGGGAGCTACATGCAAAAAAAAAAAAAAAAAAAAGAAAAAAAAAAGTGCAAGTTTCAGAAAGAAATGCATAATGAAATATTAAAAAGTCTGTATTTATGTAGTTGTGAAAGCAATGTAATCCAGTCTATCAGCCAAAGGCATGCAAAATCTACCTCTTCAGAGTGATTTCTGGGACAGCTGCTTTGTCATTTGCCTTGGTTTTCTGTTTAACCAATGGCTTATTATATAGCAGTTTATATGCTCTACAGCAGTGCATATATGTGTGCGTATACATACACATACATACACTTCTACAAGTATACATCAACTACCCTGATACAAATCAATATTCCTCTCCATCACAGTATTCTGTGTTTGTGCATTACAATGAACTTCAGTTCACTGGAGTCCAGTAGCTGAAGTTATAAACTAGAGCCCTCCTACATCGCGCCGTTCTACAAATACAGGGCATTCTAATAAAAGGGGGGGGGAAAAAAAAAAAAAAAAAAAAAATCAGAAAACATGCCATAAGAGGCTCCAATGGGCACAGTACTGTTAAGACATATTTGCAATTCTTTTTATATAAAGTTTTACATTATTTTCATTTACTCGCTGTCTCCTATCTCCTTAGTATTTTCATTAGAATTCTTAAAAGTTTAAAATCTTTAATGCTGACTTGTTACTCTTAACTGGCTTCAACTGCTCTTCTTCACAGCCCATGCCTGCCAGGTAGCAGCACTTCCGTGAAGCGCGATGAAATTTGTCACACGCAGGACACCTTTGTCTCTGTCACCTCCAAGACCTCGAGTGGGGACATCCGACGCAGCAACACCTGCTCGGGTGCTCTCCGCTCCCAGGAGAGGAGGGCAGGACCATTTCCTCCAACGCAACATGGCTCTGAGGTGCCACTCAGAACATTACAAGGAAACCTAAAGCAACTTCCAGGGCACAGTCCTCAGAGCCATAAGCAAATGCAATTTTTTTTCCCAAGTTCAAAACTACAGTTGTATCTAGATCAGGCAGCAACTGCAAGTACATTGGTATATATCAGTTCCTTATAACATGAAGTGGGGATGAAGTGGCATAAAAAGAAGCCACCTATGATATATATAATATGTATATATACATATGACAATATCTTTGAATTGTTCATTACATAATTAACAATATTTCTTTCTCTACCTATATGTAATTAAAACACTCTGCTTTTTTAAGTTTTCTTCCAAATTAGTAAACACTCCTCTTGTAGATCCTGAGAAAATAAGCTGAAAATAAGACAAAAATAGGTAACTGGCTAAAACGAAATGGAGAGGCAGCTAACCCTCCCATAAAGGCAATATGCATTCTGTCTATCTAGCTGTATCTGACAGCATATTTTGTTAAAAATAACTGGAAAACAGGTCAAGAATCATTTGGGTCATCTCCAATTCTTGTTCATTAACAGAGATCACCACCAAAAGGACTGATTTATGATCTTCAGCAACTGCACCTGATACAGTTTGCTGTACCTAACACTTTTACAGTTACAGCTGCTGATGTCCTAGGACATGATATAAAGTGGCATCATAATCTGTCCTTTAGTAGAAGGCATCCTACTTATGAGACTGCATAGTAATTTCAAAACGAAGAAACATCCTTTCAAAAACCTCAAAACAAATAAAACCACTGTAATGGCTGAGCTGCAGAAGAAACAGAAACTGAAAGAAAACAAAAACAAAACAAAAAAAAAACCCCAAACACCAGAAACATAAAATTCAGCCTAGTTGGCAACATCTCTTTACACTGTAATGCCAACAGACTTTAACAACCAGAGATGGCAGAAGGCCCATTTGAACTGAAGCCATCAAAGACTCAAAAGGACTCAATCTACAACCTGTAACTTCTTAATATTCCGAGAATATGTTCTTGCTTTCTGGGCTGAGAATGGATCACAAGTATTGCCGATTTTTTTCCACTGATCAGGAAACCCTATTGTGTAAATCTGCTAACCATTTGCCAGCAACAAATCTGGGCAATTCTGTACGGCTCCATTAAAACCTCCAAATCTTTCTGTTAACAAACACACACAAAAAAATCAGCACATCTTCGAAATGTGTTGGTAGTAAACAATAAACCCCTGCTATACCTCTATGACTTCCACTATGATGGAAGTTGTTTCTTTTTTTCTCTCCATAGGACAACAAACAAAAGAACAAAACAGCTGTTTGCCCATCTTGTGTTTTCTATGCAAATCTCAAAACAGGACCCCTTTCTCAACAGAAGGAAAAAAAAAAAAGAGAAAAAAAAAGAAAAAAACCCTCTACACAAACCAGGCATCAGATCCACGGTAGTCACCTGATGCAACCAATGAACACAAATGTGAAAAGCAAGCAGGAAACTTTGCAATCAAGACAAGGTACATACACTCTCCACACGGCCTGTAGGATTTGGGACCAAGTAAGGTCCCCAAGCACCCCATGAATACAGCAATGGGGCCAGTGACAAGGGGATCCCTATGCCTCTAGCTGTGCCCTGAGAAACTTGCTCTGTTAGAAACAGGTAAATGACCTCAGATGCTGTTTACCTCCCAGAAAGGTGGCACAAAGATCAGGTCACAAGATCCTGTCCTGCTATGAGGTCTCAACTTTTACATGCAGAACGATTTGTATTAAGAGGCAAGAGTGACTGCAACCTGAGGGAGGAAACTGGGTCTTCTCTTGCCTTCTGAAAGACACTCAGGACAACCTTTACCTGAACAATCCCTCTCTAATCACCTCCATCCACAGACACAGAAAATTAATAGCCTACTGTGGCAGAATTCTCTCTCCTTATGTAAAATTCCCTTCAGCCACTAAAAAAAGCCACAATACTGAAACATCTGCATACCTAGGAGGTAACCTGCACATCTTGTAATTTCTTTCAGTTGAAGCCACTATCACCAAGCCACTTTCTGGAGAAAAGAAAGGAGTCATATCTCAACATTTCATGTATTTAGCCATCCTAAGACATAAGACAACTGCAAAATGTGCATCATTATCAGTACGTTTTGCACGTTTTAACTTTAGAGGCAAACTGTCTCAGTAAAATTGTCAGCAGTGAATTTATACCTGATCTACCCAAATTCTATCAAAAACTGTGGTTTCCATGGTGACATGTAAGGGAAGGTTAAAATCCAGAATCAGATCGGCTCTTTCAGTTTTTGGATAAACACACTGGGATTAAAGGGAGCAGGAACAAGGCCCTTGGGGTAAAAAATAAAAAAGTCTGAGTCCCTTCAAATTTCTTCTGAGGATCAGCCACCAAGGCCAAAAAAGAAGAGTACTGTATCATTAATTGCAAGATGATTTCTTCAGAAGAACCTCAGATCCATTTAGAATCTTTACATGAAATATATATAATATAAAAATATATTTATATTTTCCCTCTATTTAGGGCAAAATATCTACTTACCGATCGTATGTACTTACTGATACAAAAAAGGAAACATCAGAAATGCAAACATAAGCCTAGATTTACTTCAATAATTGGAAGCTGCTGTATGTAGCTAGCTTTGGAGTGCAATTGCCCCAGGTTGCTTGCTAGGATATTTGAATCCGCACAATGTGAATTAGTCCAAACAAAACCTGAAGCTTCCTTGGAGATTACTATTATCCACCTAATGAGCAGTGAGTGAATCTATTATGGCTGAGCTTCTAAATCAGACTTTGGGAAACACCTGAAGTCAGACAGAGTGAAGCCCAGCCAAACCTACCACTTAGATTACGTGAGTTAAGGCTGCCATATATATCTCTAACACATAGAATAAGGAAACGAAAAAGGAGTCACTAAATAAAAATACAGCTTCACTACTAGAGCCATCCAACACAGTATAATTGAACGCTGCTTATGAGAAAGTTAATGATCAGGACACTGCGAGACTGTTATACACCTGGCCATCAGAAATGATCAAAACTTCTCAGGAGTCACTTCTCCAAACACAGCGGGACAGATGAAGGCGACTAACAGCTCCTATTGAACCACCTTTGCAGAGCTCCATGGAAAACTGCCATGTCTGCTACCGGTGAGGAATACCTCAGGGCCTGTGGTGCTGCCAGACAGCTCTGGATCAGAGCTCCTGAGTTTGCTGAATGGTCTCACAAGATTGTATTTAATTGATCTTAAAATATATGTGCATAAATGTGATTGTCGATAGATGGACTAATAACTTAGCTCAAGACAAGTGCATTCAATTTCTTTCATTCAGCTTCCTTTTTCCTCCCAGTAAGATAGGGTTTTCTAATGTCCTAGAACATATTCCATTAACACACATGTATACTGATGCTTTTAAACATGTGACCGAATCTTGGTGCATAATTAATAAACAGAATCATTACAATTTGACAATCTGACTGTAACACTATCTCCAAAATAACTAGAAATTAAGTTTTCCTCACAATAGTGGATAATAGAAAAACAGATATACATGTACACACTGCAGAATCTGCCCTGTCCAGCTGTGGGCATCCTAAAAGCACACTCTGTCAAGAATCGTTCCATTTCAGTGGATGCATTTGGATCATCCAAACCTCACCTTGGCACTGCTCCTCAGCAGGTCCCTGTCTTAGTGTCTCATTTTCTCCTTACAACCAGCAACAACTCGCATCTTTTTAACAGCTTAAAGCTTTAAAGCTTTTAACAGCTTTCCTATTGCATTTTAAAATGTTGCTCAAAATCTTCACTGCAGATTTTGAGAGACACTGGACAAAAATCTTCAAATAACAGACCTTTCTAACAGCTATAGAATGTTAGTACAACCACATTTTGGACAGACACTTTCAAAGACAAGGGAAGGATTCAGCATATTGGGACAAGAATAAGAAACTATACAAGAGAAGTGCTGGCATCTGACATTCTATCCAAAATCTTGTTTTTTTGTCCCAGTAACATTGGCAGGTTCCTAAATTCCTTGCCCAAATTCTTCAATTATATTATACAAATACATAGATATATTATAAAAATACATTTTTATTTACACCTACAGAAATGCTAAAAACTAGTATCTGTCCAAACACTTTGGGGGTCCTCACGGAATCACTGTAAATCAATACATGAATTCCAGGTTGTTTATAAAGATTTTCAAATTCTCTTTAAAAAAAAAAAATTGAAATATTTAGGCTTTTTTTCTAATGATCATTAGAAAGACATTTCATCAGAGTACTGAAGAAAAACGTTTTGTAGTACTCACTACTACTCTTTTTGGTCCCCAGAGTCTGGCCATCTTCAAGAGAGTTTGAGCCCACTGAGGAGCTGTCCTGGCTGTCCTGGTGGGGCAGCTGGAGAAATCCTTCACTGGATTCTGACCGGGTAGGTGTGAGGGTCAGCGACTTGAGACGCTCGCGGTTAACATCCTTCTTGGATTTTATCAGCTTCCTCATTTTCAGAGTAATCCAGTTGCCTCTTCTGTTAGCAATAATACAGTGCAATACATTTACTGCATTTATAATACACTACTTTTGTCTTCATTTTTAATTTGTATGCAAGAACACATCTATGATTCTGTTCCCCTAAAGTTAAAGGGAATCTTTACTTTCAGCTGGAACAGAATAGGTAGTTTGTTTTTTCAAATTGTGTTTATATAACATATTCAGTAATACCTTCTTGGGGGGGATGGCTCATAAAATTTATACTGATCCATTATCTTCTCCTCTAATTTCTCCTTCTGCCGCCTCAATTCATTTAGCTTATCACTGTAAAGAGAAATTAATGATTATGTACAGTTCAAAAATTACACATTAAGTGAGAAGTGTGTTCCTCTGGATATCTGAAAGCTGACCTTTTTCATGAGGAATTTTCATATGTTACTTTTCTTATTGAAAATCAAGAGAGATATCAAACAGTCTTACAATTAACAGTGATACATAACTGTAAAAATTTTTAACGGCTGTTATTATATAACAGAGACAGTCTACATATGTGCCTTATTAAAAATGTAGTAACAGTATTTGTTAAATGAACATTTACTTTTTTTCTCTCTTAGATCAAGTTTACAATTCTCAAAAAAAAAAGACTTTTTTTTGCGCAACAGAATGAAGATAAACATTTTTTCATTAGACATTTATATTATCTACAGTGAATCCACTGGTACTGGTTCTTTGGAACTAAAAATATGTTACTAGTTTTAACTATTTGCTTTTCACATACAATTTAATTTTAAAAGAAGATTTTAATAAGGAGCACATTCATCATTCCTACATAAACAAAAGCTGGTTTTACATATATTAACTTTTATGTATATTAACAGCTCTAATCACAATAATTTCCTTTTTAATACTCACATGTACTGTCTTTGTTCTACATGAAAGAGATCCTTGCTTTCCATATTTTGCTCAAGTAATGTTCTATTCTGAAGCATTAATGTCTGAATTTGGTCTAGCAAGTGTCTGTTTTCCTCCTCTAGATTTCCCTTAAGCTGGCTTAGCAACTGTTAAAACATATGAAACATTCCATGCATATATATGTGAGCACATCTGACACGCAGACAATGAATGAGATTAAAAGAACTTAAGCAGGTCTCTAAAGGATGTGGACAGTCAGCTCAGATGAAAAACTTAACTAAATTATGACTCTATTGATAAAAGCCTCTTTGACACTTACTACAGTAATACAGTCCTCCTAACACATTAGTTCCAATTTCAAAATATGAAGTTAGGAAATTTACTTCATTTCAAGCTTCTTCCATCATTACACATGACATAATAATGGCAAAGGGGAAGGAAGAGCAGTTTCATTTCATATCTTAGATGAGCTTTAAATTGCTGCTTAACTGAATTATATGCATTCATAAATTTAACTTTTCTAAAGCTCTTATCACAAAATTGCTAGAGAGAAATCACAACCAACTGAAAATATTATATTCAAAATAGTTGACATTCTTAATCCCTGTAGACAGCAACTCTAAACATCTGTATTCAAATCTGCTTCATTCGCTTTAAAGTAAAAGAGCAACTTCCAGACACTACATGATTGTATGAAACACCAGTCAAAAGCAGCACGGTTCTTACGTACCTCACACTGATTATTCAGCTTGGTAAAGGTAATATCAAGTTGTTGGTATTGCTCTTTGAGTTTAGAAAATTCAGCTTCTAACCGTGTTTGTTCTAGTTTGGAATTGTTCAACAAAGTTTTCAAATTCTTATGATCAGTTTGTAGAACTTCATTCTCTCTCAAGAGCTGAGTATATGTATGAGTAAGTCTGGAATGAAAAGATGCCACAGAAGAATACATGCAGATAAAAGAAAATGTATTCATGAGCCACATTTCCACCGGAAGATGAGAACTGCACAGCTTTAGGCTATTACAGTGCTGGACTATATTCCCCAGAGAGCACATAAACACATTTCTTAGTATCACATGCTATAGGTAATCATCTCTCAGATCTAATTTTCCTGGGAACGCATTTTGCTTTTTAAGTGTATCAGCATTAGACATTCTGTGTTCTCAGCATTTAAAAGATTCATCAGATGGAGACAGCAACTATTTTTAAGATGTTGGGGTTTTTTTATAAAAAAAGAAGAAAAAAAGAAAAAGAAAAGAATAAAATCTTAAACAGCTAAGGTATTTTACCAGACTAAGAGTTAAACAGGAAGATTCAAACTTTGCCAACTATGGAAGCCAGATACAGACTCTCATGCTCCCCTGGCCCTTCATTGACCAACCACTTCCCTCTCTAGTGACAATCCCCAGTTCCAACTAACACTCCTTACAGAGTAGCACAGCTAAGAAGGATTTAATTTTGAACCTCTCTGCCCTAAAAGAAATTCTTATGCATCTTCTGGGGGGAAGGAAGGAGGGAGATAAGCTCCAAGTACCATGCTACATAATTATTCCCATTAATTTCAGCTGGAGTACTCAAAAAGCAAGCTATATCTCAAGTGCAGAGGTAAAACAGGTCTTGACCGCCAGCACTGCATTTCTATTCCTACTGGCATTAATCTCAGACATTAATCCTGCTCCTTTGCAACTGCATACAGAGTAGCTTACTCCCTCTAGAGCCCATAGCCACTCTGCATGGAACTTGGCATTCCTCTGGATGCCATGTGGAATTCAGGATTTAGTTAGGATATAATAATTGTCTTTTTAAATTTTTTTTCTAGTTTCATAGAAAGAGTTTCTATAAGGCATAGACCTTGCATGCCCTGAGGTGCTTCATCAGGCACTCGGCATTGCATCCCCACATTTATGTTTTGATACTGCAGATGAAGAAAGCCAAACCTTACCCACTTGCATCCACGTGACTTTACAGAATGACCCTGTTAATGAACTATTTCCAGAACTACAGGTACCCATTACCTCAGAGGAAACTGCAAGCCTCTACTAGCACACGTATCCAACTTCTGCCTTACCTATCATTTTCATCACAAAGTTTTTTATACTCTGTTGCTACTGTTTCATGTTTTTCATTTTGCTGTAGCATCTTCTCTTGTTCTGCCTTGAGTACTTTCTCCAATTCTTCTACTTGTACCTTCTGTTTTAGCAACTGATTGTACCTGTCAACAAATATCTCATTTAATTTTTTTTTTTTTTTTTTTTTTTGGGGGGGGGGGTAGGGAGGGGCAGCTATAAGAGAATATGGAGTTTTGGAACAGATGATTTTTCAAAATTTTTAGATTTTAATATCAGATTTAACATTAAATTATTCATGTTTTTTAGAGCTATTTTTTTCCTGAGATATCATAGACTTTTAACTTTTATACATATTAATACCTACCTATCTTCTAAGTCCTTATGCTCCACCTCCAGATTTTTGTGTGCAGATTTGAGATTTCCATGTTTTGCAATCAGAGATTCATACTCAGAAGCCTGACGTTCATGCAGGTGCTCCAGTTTTTCATGATCTTTGAGAAGCGAATCATACAATGATTTCAGATCCTCACGCTCCTTGAGTACAGATTCATTTTCATTTTCTAAAGCCGACTGCTGGATCAACAGTTGCGCATTCTGATTCATAAGAGACGTACTCTGAGAATTTAGGGTGGAATTTTCAACCTGCAGCCATAGATAGTTGACAAGAGTTGCAAATTAATTTCATAGATAGGTTCATCAAGTGAATTTCTATTGAAAGATTCCATGACTGTTTAATTCTTAGCATCTCAGCATCTAAATATTTCATTGCCCATCATCAAAATACCAAAACTTTTCCCTTATACCTAAAAATACATTTTTATTTCAATTCATACACTCTTAATAATATTCTTACAGCAGTAATTCAAGAAAGCACTTAAGTATATGCATACATTAACACAAGAAAAGAAGAAAATATCAAATCATTCTTTCACATATCTGGTGAAGTGCTATCCAGACGAGAGGTGCATTTTCTCTCCTTACTGACGGCTCTATGACCAAAATACCTTGGAGAAATGGATCACCAGTGATCCGCTAATCACATGAACTAAATATGTGAAAAGACTGAAATAAAAGGAACTTGCATGTTGGTAAACATACTTTCTGAAAGTCTTTATTGAATAGAATCTGTATAGTCACCACAAAATTCTTGTTGCACCCAAAGATCCATTACAGTGAGACTTCAAACAGTGGCCTGCATGAGAGAAGGACGCTCTCACGCAGGCCAAATGTTATCTCATGCTTTCAAATCACATACTTCCAGAGAGAAGGAAATAGAGTAACAGCATCTGAAAGGAACTACATAGTATTCTCTGCACTGACAAACTGCCATTTACAGCTGTCTTCCGCCAACAATAATGTTGCTTAATGGCTTTGTGCATGTGTTGTGAGAGCTGACAAAGTATTCTCACAGAAATGTACACTTACCCCCAAATTTATGATAGCACAGTTTTAATGTCCATTAACACATAAAAATTGGATATTTGACAAATATATTATAAGCATTACTTTGCGTGTCTCTGGAAAGAATAAGCTACCCCAATCCTTGCACTTCCTAAACAATTTAGGATAAATAAAGTCCTTTTCATATGACCTGCATTAGGCTAGTCTCCTCCTCCTCCTTTCTATTCAAAAACTGAAGAACACAAAATACTGAGGCTTCTAACAGCCTCTGGGTATCCATTAAGGTTAAAACAAACCCTAGTGCTCCAGTGCCAGTGCTGTTACTAAGGAACAAATTCTTTTCTGTTGGAACTGCACTGTCTTTGTCATGGATGATAAAGCTGAACCTTTCACTAGCAATGAAGTAATGTCTGACGTTGATTATGTGCTGTGAAACTTCTCAGACTGAACTTCCAGTTTATTTTAGAGCAGAATTAGCAGCTACCATTTAAGACATCCTTTTTCTGTACATTCCTGGGGCGTATAAGGAAGAAAACTGAAATTGCAGTTGCCTAAAAATAGTCTAGCACAGTCTACATAGACCAGCTTAGTTTATGTTTTGGATTCAGTCATATTTAAGCATTCTTGTTTTCATAAATACATTTCACCTTCCATTTTGACTTCTTTCATTTGCTGAATTCACAAGAACCATGCGCAACGCTCAGAGAAGAGGAAATGGCTGAAGTGACCTTGTGTTTGCATCTTTGCCCCCAACTCCTACAGAAACTGAGCGTTATATTGTCCTGTCCTTAAATTCCCATCCAAGGCACCACTTCTACGCCTGTTAGTGATACAGCCTTCTTGAAGGAGGTTTCTGAATGTGCTGCAATAGTTACAGAAATAACAGAGCTCTAATGCTCCCAGTCCCTTTGAGCCTGTCACTGGCCATATGCCTTAATAAGTACAAGTCTCTAGCTATATGTGGCAGTCATGAATGCTTGGGAGCCCGGTTAGCAGAATAACCAATTTGAGAAAAGCCAATACACAAAACAGTATAATTCCGCCACTGCAATGGTAATCAGTAAGAGCGTAAGTATCCAACAGTCCACTACTGAACTCTTCCTGGGAGGAAAAACAAAAACATACAAACTGAGGAAAAGCTCTGCAGTTTTCAAGAATTTATTGCATATTTTAGCAGTTTGCTTATGTTCCTTATTTCACAGTGTTTCCTTTCAAAGACAGAGTTGCTAAATAGAAGCATCAACTTGAAACTTCCATTGTAACACCAGCTAACACTTCACTTACTCTTTCTACTGAAAGTCCAAAGTACTCTTGTATTTTTTGGCCTCTTTAAACAGACTTCTCTGACAAAAATGAGACAATATTTCTTGCTTTTATCTCATTTTGCCTTCAACCTGTGCAGTTATTTAGCAACAATCATCATCACAAAGATAAAAGGATCATTTTGCTGTTCCCCAAAGTACTACAGTATAATAGTGTAGAAAGGAGTAGCAATTAAAAACCCAATAAATTATGGGGATTTATTTGTGTTTTGTTATAGAGATGTCTTGCAATTTTCCCTGAGTTATAGCAAAAGAGTCGAATTCTTCGCGAGGGAGACAAGCCCTTGCTAAGGCTGCCAGGTCTAACTGCATCCTGACTGTCATCCTCAACAGCTAAAACCATACTGCTTGTTAAGGTTCAGCACAGGTCAACAAAAGGACCTGGGAACGCTCTCTCACCTTCCGCTGCCTCAAATTCAGATCTTTACTGCTGTAGGCATATCTGATAGAAGAGGCCTGTGCCCTTGGGCAGTTCATGAGGCATGAGGAACTGTGCAGATATTTCTGCTTTTTTTGGGCAAATGAGTATACAAATCCACATATTTCCAAATCCCAGAAATACATCCCCATCTGTTTAAAACCAGTGAGCCTGTTACCATGCCTATGCTCAAACATGTTTAACTATCAGATAAGACAAGATATGGTATGTGCACCAATAATTCTGTTTTGTTCTCAGACTTGCCATCCACAAAGGGGACTTCTGAATACTAATTAGACTTCAGTGTTAAAGATCTCAAATGCATTCGTATATAACTCAGTTCTGCTTCCCAGCAAGAGACAGGATGGTAACTTCCGGCATCCAAGAAACTCACTGTTCACACACTGAAAGACTGCATCTCACTAAATTCTATACACTTTACATCATTGCTTACACTGTTTTCTATTTCGGGTGAATTGTGGACTTCGTATTCCCTTCTTAAACAGTTACAAGTCTCAGAACTCCAAAAAGCATTAGATCCAGTAGCAACAATACATCATTTATCAGAGAAAAACCCATGTACCTGCTAACACAGTTAAAGGAAGGATGGCGCCTGCATTTTGAACGTAATAGCTATGAGATCATATGAGCAACTATGTTTATAATTTCCATGCTCACACATATCACCATTTTTGCCTTCATATTATCTGAATTAAATAATTTTTATGATAATCATAAGCATTTTTATGTAATTTCCAAAGGTTTCAGTTTTCAAAAGAACTTTGTACTTAAATAACATCTTAATTTTTCTCTTAGATATGTTTAGTTGGTTTTGATTCTAAACATAAAAATAGAAAAAAATACAAAATATATTACAGTCTCTTTGGACACATTCACTACTACTATGACTTCAGTTCAAGGAAGTCTGGATAGGAGACTGGATAAGAAAATCTGCTCTGCTCCTTGGTATAAACTCAAGTATTTAAATAAGACAAATATGAAGGGTTAAAAACAACTTCTAGAAATTTTGTTACTAATTACTCTTATGTCAGTAATCATAAAATATTGACTGCTGTTAGTACACATGATTGCAAACTGCTTTTATTTCCACATCTGTGCCATGACTAATTATTACCATTAGCTTTAAACTGTTCACTTGGGAAAAAAAATGAATTCATATTATTTTTAGAAGTAAAATAAGAAAGTATTACCTGTAGCTTGGCATTTTGAGTTTGCAGCGTAGTATTTTGCTCCTGCAAAGAAACAGTCTGTCTTTGAAGTGCAAGAATCTGAGCCTGCAGATTACTGTTCTGTGTCTCAAGTTGCTTGAGCTGTGTTTTCAGTGCTTGTTTCTCTGCCTGCAGTGTAGCATTCTTCAAGCATTAAAAAAAAAAAAGGGGGGGAAAATGAGTTTCCAGTCATGTAATGAACTTTAACAAAACAGGAATTAAAAAAAAAAAAAAAAAACACAAAACACCAACCAACCACCACCACTCTAATCCATTGTACTAAAGTGTCAGGATAGAGAAGGATCTATCAGGATAAAGACAAGATTCACAGAAATATACAGGGCAGTAAAAATCTGTAAATCACCTTAAACAAGGTAACAAATCAGTGGTATTACAGGCAAGGTTTTTAAAAAAGGGTTAGCTAATATTGTGCATAGGGAGAAACAGTAGAGAAACCTCCACAATTTGCATAAATAAGGGCTATGTGAGAAGGTTTGTCATCTATCTTTGGGTACAGAAGGGCAAATTTAGGCCTTTTTTAATGCTACTCAAAAATTTTACGGCATGTGTCATGCAAAATCCAGCTCTTCATAAATTGCATTTAATTCAGGTTCTGCTCAGTCTATAAATGAGGTGTTAGATTGCATACTTTTAATAACATACTCTCATAAGTCATTCTAGAACAGATCACAGCAAATAATTAAAATCAGAGCGATACTAAAAACATATCTTACATTCCTTTCTACTTCAATTAATCTATCTTTAACTTTCAATAATTCTCTAGTAGTTTCCTGATTTTCTTTCTCCCATTTATTCACAGATTGATTTTCTTCTCCGCTTCTTGGAGGAGAATTCTGAACCATTCTTTCCTCTTCCTGTCTTTGCTTGAGGGCTTCATAGTTCTTTTTTACCTGAAATTATTCAGGAAAAATTTACATTAGATTTAGAAGTTTCATTTTTTTACATCTCATTTTATGACAATATTACTCTTCACAGAACAGAAAGTCATATGAGTTATTTTACTTACACATGTGTTTTTATAATAATTTGGGGAGATAATATGCGAACAGTGTATAGGTACTGATAGCTTAACCATAATAAACACTTTGATAAATATGATTCAAAACCTGAACGACAAATACAAGACCTGCATCTTGCAACTTATTTTAGTGCTTTCCACATTTATCCCCCAACTTTATTATATAAAGTTGAGGCATCAAAAGTTCCACAGGAACTTGAGAAAGAACTTCTTAACAGGGAGGGTGACAGAGCCCTGGAACAGGCTGCCCAGAGAGGTGGTGGAGTCTCCTCCTCTGGAGATCTTCCAAACCCGCCTGGACACCACCCTGTGCCACATGCTCTAGGAGACCCTGCGTGTGCAGAGGGGTTGGACTAGATGACCTCTAGAGGTCCCTTCCAACCTAGGCATTCAATGATTTCCCCCCCACCTCAGTAATGCCTGTTTTCCCTTCTTACTTGCACCAAGCATCAAGCAAAGCATAGAAATAACAATAGCTGGTATTGTTACAGCTAGGTAATTTAGTTTTATGAAAAAAATATATTTCTCCTTACTGTTTTAAGTTCCTGACGGAGTTGCTGGTTTAAATTTGTTGATTCTTCTAAACGAGCCTCCAAAGCAGCAATTTTTTCTTCTTTTATTTCAAGAGACTTCTTCAGTGTAGATTCTAACTTTGATTCCAAAAGTTTGTACCTACTGATCAATGAAATGACACAGAGAGATAAACATTTGTGTTTCCAAAATTATTCTAGATATTTAAATTCTAAAATGTACTGATATGTTATTTGAAAACCGACTTAACTTTAGACTGTGTGCCTTCTGCTACAAGAAAAGAGTAGCCATATAGCTCTCCCTAGTTGTACCAATGATGCCTGAATATTCACTATTATTCAAAAGCACGACGACATTTCAGTATTAACATCCACAAAACTTTAGGAATCTCAGATGAAAAAGCAGGCAAAGATATTAGTTTACATTTCAGAAATGTTAATTTTCCTCTCTTACCCTATTAACTTAACAGTCAAATTCAAACGAATTAAACACGCTGGAGATGCAAAAAGCCACATAAGCTGCCACATCAGGACTATCACAGCAAGCAGGGTGCTGCCTTGGAGGGGTGGCAGAGAGGGCGCAGGGTGCAAGTGTTTGCACAGCACTTGTCTGTCTGGATCCACTCCAGTCACTCGAGCAGCGACCTGAGCTAAATTAGGATGTGAAGTACTCGGAGAGCAAGATTTTCATCAATTCCCATTTCCTGCCTGCTCTCAACCAATAGGCCCTAGGGAAGAAGGGACACAGCACTGTGCAGGTGCATACTCATTTGATGTATAAATGTGAGAACTGCTCACTCAGCCCAGCTGCTGGTATTTTAAGACTGCTATCACTCCTTTTTCATAAAGCCTCCAGATTTTGCCATATCGGCAATCCTACACAGAACACACACACAAAAAATCCAAACCGCTTATTTTGGAGAGAAGCAGTCAGATTTAGACTATATTAGAGTATATGGGTTTAGAACAGCATCCTGTAGAAATTTCAGTGCAGGATACTCTAGTGAATTATTAGCCTTTTTAGGAAATACTGAGAGCAACAGCCATTAATCAGTTTTAAACAGTTCAGTCACTGTACATGTGGTCTGAACCTGGAAAGCATTCTACTTTTCCAGAAATAGGCTAAAATAGAATAAATCATAAATATCCCCCTTTTCATCTGACCACTGAACAATCTGTCATCTCTGTAAAAACATCACATGGCAAGAGATTCCTGAACAGACAACAGCATTAGATCTCATCAGGAATTGGAGCAGAATAGCAAGAGTAGAAGAATTATTAGTAAAAAGCTGTCCAAAAGGATCTCATAGTGGGATGAGATCCTATGGTATGACAAAAAGTAATAGAGACTTAAGAACCAAAAGGTAGTCCATAGCCAATACACGAGAACATAGCAATTTATCTTCCTGAGCTGAAGCACACATTCAGCTGCAAGTTTCTGTCACTGAAATTTATACAACAGTGCACCAAAGAAAGAAAAAGACTAAGAGCAGACACCCAATCTCCATCATCTTCCTTTCAAATACCTCATAATTAAGCATGTAACAAATTACTAATCTGACTGAGATTTGGTCATTTCAGATTGTGGCATCCAATTCCATAAATTCTGTTTTTAAAGAACTCGAGGATAACCATTTTAAGGGTACAACATAAAGTGGAAAACTTCAAGGCTACTACATACCATGGTCAGTTAAGGACCCAAAAGAAAGATTTTGAAATGCTGTCAAGAATGCTCCACAAAACCATAAGCACTCTCCAGTCAGGGGGAGTGAAGTTGTGCAACTTTAATTTCTTGCATTGTGAGTGTCAGATGCAGACAAAAAATACACTGAAAAGTAGTTTTGGCCACAATGAATCTAATTTTCTAGAAGTCTATACTAATGCCTCATCTAGATAACAATATAAAGCAAATAAACGGGATACTTTTGGGATGGATGAAGAAGTTGAGAGTAATAGAAAAGCAAAACACTTAAAAGTATATAATTTCAAATAAAACAACCTTTTCACTTTGAAAACAGGTATTTGCCATTTACAATCCTCCAGTTCAACATGTGGCTAAAGACAGGTCTATATTTTTGTTTGAGAAAAAGCTCAAAGCATCCAGGTAGCCCAATTCCCCTACAGCATGAACTACCTAGTGAGAAGCCTGAGCTCAGAGGTAGGCTTCAGATGAGGTTCAGGGAAAGCTTCAAGTGTCACCTCCTCCCAGAGCATAACATCATACTCAGCCTGACACCCAAATATCTCATACCACTAAATATTCCATCTGCTTTTGAGGAGCTCTCCTATGATTAAGGTTAGACAGTCAAGTTTGCCACTCACTGTATTCACTGACCCCCTTCTACAGGAGCATCTGTAGAGAATCAAGTGCAAGCTACTCTCACACCAGCATGGCTGAACAGCACGAAATCACTTATAGGGATCTATAGCCAGCAGGAGATATGAGCCAAGCCAAGCACTGCTCAACAAGCATAAAACTGCTTTAGCCTATTCCCTAGGTTGTGCTTCTACTACACAATAAATACCCTGCAAAATATTTGCATTGACTCCTTAAAAAAGGAATTATCAAGTAGAAGAGTGGGGAGAGAAAGGCAGAGAAGACCCAAAAGTACTATTTTGTGTGAGTGTTTCCCCCACCTAACTAACCTGGAAGCAAAGAAAGAAACAGAACAGGTCTTAACAGGGACCAGTAGTCTGCTGAAAACTCATGTACCGATAACTCAATGAAACCTGGTTAACACTCTCAGTTCTACAGAGACATGTAAGTCTAAAGTGTCATCTGAAATTTATATACTCAATAACATTGTTCTGTAAATTGCAAGGGAAGTATTAGTATTATTTAACACAAGGACATAATTAATATAATGCCACTTCTAGAAGTACACTTCAAAGATAGTATTTTTCTGTTGTGTAGGGACACTCATCTCTAACATTAGAAATCACTACTTAGAACAATGTTGCTCAATCAGGACTTTCCCTAGGAAGCAGTGCAAGCTTCAACTCTTTCAGCTTAAGGACTGACTTTATACACTATTCTAACCAGAGAACAACACAAACTCACAGTATGCACTGAATGCTACACCACTACCTTTCACTCAGAAGAAATCACAGATGTCGAGGTTCTGAAAACTTCTCTTGACAGAGGAACTCATCTGTGAGCTGGAAATGCAGATGAAAGCAGAAAACAAGAGGTGGCAACCAATTCTATACACAGAATTCTGGTCCCATGCCAGCAGCAGAGCACTGGCAGTAAGAATGGAAAACTGAAGAATAAAATACATCTGGATTCTTTTTGATATAGAAGGCCCCTAAATCAGTTTACACGTTCATGAGCTGCTACTATGATTGATTGTCATGACAAGTATTTTTTCAAAAAACTGAATAAATAAATAAAAAGCACAACTGATTAACATCATGAGAAAAACACTGGCTACAGGCCCACACTAGTCCGTTTTTCCTGTCACACATTTTCCTCAAATCCCCTCAGGATAAGACACAACACAGCATAGAGGAAACAGATGTTAGGATAGCAGCTGCTTTATACTGGCAGATGCAGCAGTGTGATGGAGCCAGTATGAAGTTTCAGAGAGGCTTGAGTATTGGCTACTTCCCAGCCTAAGTGGGAATGTGAGCAGAGTTTCTTCTTGATAGAAAGAATTAAAAGAAAGTAATTGTTAGGAAGTGAGAGAGGTCAGTGAGAGAGGTCGAGCTGCCCTTTCACAGATCAAAAGCATAAGAAAACCTGAATTTCTATCAGTTAAGTAGCCAAAAAACATACTTGGGCCTATTATCTTTCACTGCTGTTGCTCCCGCTGTTAACTAAAAATAAAAATTTTTAATCACACATAAAAAATAACTATAGTCAGACTTCAAAAAACTTCTTAGCAACAAAAATAGAAACTCACAGCAACTGAATGTAAGAAGATATTAACCACCTTATTCATTTTGAAGAGCGGCTAGTACCATTTCAAATGTATCAGCGTAATTGTAAACGTAAGAGCACACACAAAAGGTTCTGTAAAATCATTTTATGTTTCTGAATAAAATACACATTTCTATGCTGTTCCATGCTAGCCTTGTCCATTCTCACCTGTCATCACTGCTCTGTTCATCATGCAAAAGACGCTCTTTATTTAAGCCTATTTTTTCGAGTTCATGGGCAAGTTTTTCTAGATCATTATTCATTTGTTGGGCCTTCAGTTTTTCATTCACCAAGTCCTTGCACATAGGAAAAAATACAGTCAGCAATATAAATACAAAGAAAGTAATGCAGTCTTAGTTCTAGAAGGGCCTAAGGCTTGTCTTTATGACTAGCTAGAACTCAAATTATCCATTAATGTTATTTCTCCCTTCCTTCTAACTGTCAGCTTCCACTTATATGAGACGTTACAGTCTAACTATATGTACAACTTCAGCTCAGTTGTTTGTTCTCCTCCAAAACTTCCCTTCCAAATCTGCTTTAACATCAGTCAAGGGGAAGTCTCAGTTGGTACCACGTTCACTTAATAAAGATGTATCTGAACTTCATGACATTCTACAAGCAACCCTATGGGTTTAAACACAGTACCATTATATTACATTATTGAAATTATTCTGATTTATTATGAAATTCTAGTATAAAACTCTTTCCCGAGTGTATCCACTAAAGATGCTAATGGTATACATAGATAACTTATAGACTTTTCCCTAAAATAGTCACTTTTTCTGTACATCACAAATTAAGACAAAAAATGGTAATTAATTTCTACTTACTTCTCGTAAGGTGACAAGAGTTTTCTTATCAATGGTAGCTCTTTTCACAAGTTCTTTATTTTCCTTTTCTAGTTCTTTCAAACGTATACATGACTCCTTATACACAACTATTTCTTTAAATAGAGATTTATTTTCCTTTTCCAGATTACTAATTTTTATATTGTTTTCTTCTAAAGTGCTGTCTTTAATCTCTGCCTGCTGTCGAAGTCTTTTGTTTTCCTTTTCTAGGTGTTTCTTGTCTTTCTCCAGTTGGGAAGTCTCTTGTTCTAGCAACTTATTTTCCTTTTCCAATTGCTCTAGGCGCTTACTAGAGATTTTTAATTCTTCTAAGTTCTTTTGCAGAGTCTGATTTTCAGACTCTAAGTCTTGTAATTCACTTTCTAACTGCTGAATCTTCTTGTTACTGTTTTCTAGGGCTTTCTGTAGCCTTTGGTTTTCTGTGTCTAGACCTTGGTAGCTGACTTCTAAACGTTCAGTTTTCTTAAATGAAGCTTTCATGAGTTCTAGGCTTTTTTTCAGTTGCTCCTTCTCACTTTCCAGTTCTTTATTTTCTAGTTGCAATTGTGCCACTTTAATGCTGGTACACTTCAAAGATTCAATTGTTCTTCTTAACTCCAAATTTTCTTCATCAAGTTGTGAATTCTCTTTTTCTAAGGACTCTAACTGAAATGTGAGATTTTTTAGACTATCCAAAGTTTTTTTCAGCTTTCTGTTTTCCATTTCCAGATTGGAGTTTTCTTGTTCTAAGGCCTCTATCTTCTCACAAGTAATTTTTAAGTTGGTTACTTTTTTCTGTAATAATTCATTTTCTTTCTCTAGATGATGCAACTCATTCTCAAGTTCTTCTGCTCTTTCTCCTTTTTCTTTATAGTGCTCCAGTTCTTTCCTGATTTGTTTTTTTTCAAATTCAATCTTATTTAGTTTACTGCTGGTCTCTTTAATAGACTCATGAAGAATTTTATTTTCTTTTTCTATTTCTTTCACTCTTGCTTCAGCACTGATTTGTGAGCGTTGTCTTAGAGAAGCTACTGTTTGATTCAAATGTTCGTTTTCTTGTTCTAATAGCCTAATCTAATTTAGGGAGGGGAAAAAATAAAAAAAAGTTGTTAGTATGTTTAGTACCATGCCAAGAAATTATTTTTTTCATATATCAACTGACAGTTATAAAGATAATTAAACTTAAAGCAAAGGTGATTTTTTTTTTTTAATCTATTTCTTACTCTACTGATATCTGTACTATTATTAACAACGTGTATGTGAGCAGGCAACAGTTTACAATAAAACAAGTGACAATGAAATCAACAGTCAAAGCATCATCTTCAAATAAATTCTTCTTGCGTAACACAAAAAAAAAAATAATACTGTGCAAAACAAGGCGCTATTCCTTTACTAGCTGCATTTCACATTAGTTGCTTTTGTCTAGGTTTAGCCTTGATAGCCTTAGTCATTAACAGAGAGATATTCACTAGAAACAGTTAGAGGCATAAAGATCACGATTATAGTCAAGGCTAAACCAAACTTAAGTAGTGAAGGGAACATGAAAGGGTCCTTATTTTATTTAGAAGCATAGAATTGATAGTTGTATACAAGGAAACTCTGATAACAGTCAAATACATTTTGGAAACAAATACCTAAAATCTACACCCATTCTTCAGTAAAATAAGTTTTTACCACGCTATAAAAGAGTGTCCGAAAAGAGTAAAATATTGTGTGACCAAATTATTTTCTTAAATAACATATTCTCCTATTTACTTTCAGGATAAAGTGCATCTGTATTTCTTTATTTTTTTAAAAGTGGCTCCAAAGCAGTTGATAATACTGGGTATATTAATAGACCACAAAATAACACAGAAAAACATTCAGATCAATATTTAAGAATACACAAGTAAGACAACATAAGGTATGTTTCAACAACATTTGAAAAGAGTGAAAGTGCTAGTAGCATGGAAGAGACTGAGGAAAAATGATATACGACTTCTCCCATATTTAAGTTTGCATAGAGGCGTTAATTATAGAATACACAGATTTGTTCCCAGCAATGCCAGTGTTTGGAAATGATTAAAGAGAGGATCTCATGACACATATAACTTTGTAACACTTCTTTATTAGGATGCTTTTAGCATCCTAACATTCTGTTACTACTACTTTTTAGTATGTTACTGAACATGAACAATTACTTTCCATATTTCTGTTTCTATAATCTGAGTACAACGATAAATATCTCTTGTGTTTTTTGATAAAATTAAATATTATCTTTTTTTGGTGCAATTTATGTGTCTGAAATCTTATTTTCTCATTTTATAAGCCCTTTAATCATTTTTGGAATTTTGAAACATAGAATGTCTTGTGTTCTGAAAGAGTGTGCCTTTAAGTTTTATATTAAACCAAATAAAGAGAAATTTAATCAAGAAGCATTGATACAATGTATAACATACAATTCTAATTCTAGTTTTGAAAAATTTGATTACTAAAGATGGTATTTCCAAATATTTCCTCTCCTATTGGCTGCTCTTCCACAGGTCTTCTCAACTACGCTGCAATGACCTGTAGAAGGTCTCTGCACTGATGAGATTGCCTCCTCTCAGACATAGTCGAATGGTTTTTTTTTTTTTACTAAGAAGCAGATGCCAGTTTCTCATGTCCAAGAATAGTTTCTGCTATCTACCTTCCAATCACAGAACGAAGCTACCCTAATGCAGGGAACTCTTACAGAGACGGCTGTGATGCTTCCTCCCCAATGCTCAAGCCGGCAGGTGACACAGGAGGGAGATTAGGCAGCAGAGCAGACACTGTTGCTCACGAGCCGCCTTCGAGGGACGGGCTGCTGCAGTTTTCAGTGGCCTAGAGAGTTTTTAGCCTACGCAAGCTTTACTGCTTTAGCGGAACAACTCCCTCTAAGCAACTAAATGCATGGGCATGGCCCACAAAAGTCTAAGAAGTCGAATAAAAAATGAAATGTAAGAAGATACCAGAAAACCCTAAGACTAACACTGAAGCCTTAGCTAAAAGCAAGCCAATTCCCACTGGCTGCAAATCTCAGATAAGCCATTTCGCTGCATGTGTTCTCTTCAGGCAAATCTGATACACTCATAATCTCTTCATGCCTATTAAGAAGTACAAAAGGAGAACAGTAAAACACAAAATTTGACTTTTGATTTTGCTACTCACTTGCCGCTCTGAATTTTCTCGTAGTGCTTCAAGCGTCTTTTCAAGTTGTGCTTTCTCTTTCATTAGATCTTTACTCAAATTTTGACTATTCTGAAGGCTTTGCTTCTCTTGGCTAATTTCATTCTCTAGCCCCTCAAGCTAGGAAAAGAGAAATAAATAGAAAATGTGAAACCTATCTAAAAATGATAACATTACCTCTTTTTTTTACCCCTAAAAGTAAAGTCATTTTACTTTTATAAAAATTAACAAAACAAATTAAAGGAAATAATAAAATGAATTTTCCTATTCTGCATCTGAAATAGCTCATCTATTCAAGGGTGAAAGTCATATCTACCAAAATTTTCTCTCTAGGTTCAAAAGAATATATAGATGTCCCATATGCAAAATGTTTCATATATAAAATTGTTCATATTTTAACTACACTAAAAAAAATCCATTTTAGTGAAGTTTACACTAATTTTTCAAGTCTCTTCCATAAGGCTTGAACGTTGATCTTATTTAATGTATTCATGCATTGGTCACCTCTAAGCTATAATTAGTAACTTCAAAGCAACATACATATTGTATTTTTAAAGAATCATCTGCTGTAAAGTTTACAGTCTATGTCAAGACTGTGGTCCACATTGCTCACTCCTGTAGAAGTCCAGCCACAAATCTAACTGCACACAGGTCAAATCTTTCCAAAAAGAAATTTTCTGAATTAGACTTGTTCTTGCTGCTAAATACTGAGAAATAAAAATAATTTAAAAAAAAATAAAGAAAAAGAAGATACCAGAACGGTATTTGTTCTTCCATTAAGTAATTTGCTGAATGGAAGTCTAAAAAAAGAACATCAGTTAGCCCAAAACCTGAGTTAAAGAATTTCTCTTAAAATGAGAATACTAAGATTTCATTAGCCTTCTGCTTGCCTCTCTCTCTGATATTAAGATTTTCCCAGTCTCTTGTCCAACACAGGAATATTTGTTCAGTGAGGATACTGGAAGTTTCATTGGTCTTTTCAAAGGAGAAGTTGTTCAATCACCTCAGCAGGGATGCAATCACATTCTACCAAATTTCTCAATGAATTGCCCAACTGTCTTACCAAATGTTAGCCAACTGGGCATCAGGAGTAGCAGTTCTGTGGACCATCTTCATCCTGCCTTTGTGAGATTCTGGATTAACTCTAAGAGAGGAATTTACAGCATACTTCCAAAGAAAGCATGCCAGATAGAACACTATGTATGGAGGATCTTATTAGAAGGATCTTCTTGATTATCACCAAAGGACCGTCCTACAACAGTGATAAGGCTGTATGCCTAGCACAGAGAGTTAAATAATGATAGCTCAAGATAGCAAGGAGAGAAATTTCTTACTAGAGATATTTAAGGATTTTGTGTCAGACCATACCAGAATCTTAGCTATTTGACACGCAGGTCAGTCTAACAGATTTCTCCAATTCTACCCAGAGGGGAGCAGATTTATGCCAGTAACAGCTATCTAATATCTAAGTACTGAAGATAACAGAATTCAGATTTGTTTAGTATAAAGAGACGGTGTGAGAGCATCAAGGCAATACGGCTAAAAAATGTCAAGAATATGTGGGATCCAAATATCTTTGACTAAGCAGCAGGAGTAGCCTAGATACACAGAAGTCCCATCACAGCAAACAGCCAGTGGCCTTTCATCTGCTTCAGAGTGTCTCTCATTAGCAGTGATTGTCTACTTTTTTAAGATGAATAAAACCAGACAGTGTTTAACACTGGCATCTGATATTTTCCTGAGACATTTGTTGTCCATGTAATCACATAAGTTCACAGAAAAGACAATGAAAAGTTATACAAAGCAGGACAAAAACAGTGGGTCTGGATTTTATTTTCTTGCTGGCTGATCTGTGAATAAGCATCTCTATTGCTCCATTTTTCTACTACCCTTTTATTTCTTTCCCGTACCTCAACAACCTAGCCAGTGCCATACACAAGCTCAATTGCTAAAGAAATACCGTATTTTTAAGAAATCAGAAAAAGCATGAAAATACTGAAGGATTTAAGTTCTTTTCCCCTCACTATCTCTTACTTAATTCTCACTTCGGAATTAATCTCCTATGCCTGACATAGCTTTTCCTTTAGTAGATACTCTAGAAGCTTCAGACATTTCACTCCATTCTAATTAGTCACTAACCAATGATAAAGTTACTCTATATGACATACATAGTTTGGGGAATAAAACCGTAAAATTATGAATTACTGTAAATTAGTGTGGATAGATCTGACTAGTTCCTCTCATTCTCTTGTTCCACAATTCCTTGGCAACAAATTCCATTTTTTTTTTTGAGTTTTAAAAGCGCATAAAATTTCTATGAACAAGCACACATGAACAGTTTTGTTGCTCATTTGAGAACTGATTGGTATCTCTATGCATGTGCAATTAATAATTTACAAAAACAAAACCAATGAACAACCTTCTAAAGTACTATAAAGAACTTTCATCTTTCATTATATCCCTAGTATCAACGCATTGATTTTTCTCCTTGTAACTATGAGAACTTTCTGAATAAAGCAGTCATATACATAATAAAAAGCATGACTAAAAAAGAAATAGGTATCCTGCACAAATAAGCTTTTTTTGTTCGAACTTGTAACACTTGTAAATAAGTGTTACTTTTAATTATAACTTTTAAGTGAATAACATAAAACCATGTAGACTCTAACATACAATGACAACTACCTTTTTGCTGAGTCTTTGGTTTTCTTTCTGAATTTTCAGTATCTTTGAACTACTGCCTTCCACAGAACCCACTGCATTCTGTAGCTCTTCCACAGTCTTTAGTAAACTTTGGTTTTCCATTTCCAGCTTCAGTAACCGGCTTGATGCCAGTTCATTCACTTCATGACCAAGAGACTTCTGTGGCACTGTAGGATTAAAAAAAAAAGCACCATGAATAAGAAGAACTTGCCATTAGCTGGAGTTCTCAGAGGACAGACTTTGCACCGGCATCCTCACAGGATTCAGAAACCTATCAGGATCCTCCAGAGCCTTCCTTGTGAATACGGTTTCCTAGGGTTAACAACACACCTCCTTTACCCAATATAAAATATTATAGAGGCTTAAAGGAAATGTCCCATTCATACTTCAATTATAAACCAGGACAAGATTTCTTTCCTGCTGCTGAGGCAATAAGTCTGCAATCCTCTGTATAAGCAGAAATACTATAATGGAGAAATATAAAATTATGCCAGGGTTCTCTCTGAAAACAATTTCTCTAAGAAGATTTAATAATTTTTCCTTAACTTATGGAACATTAATATGAAGAGTTACAATCTGTGTTAAACAGGTGGACACTTGAATAGTAACGCAACACAGTTCTGAGACATCACACCTGCATTTAAGAGCAAAAGAGCCACAAAAGACACATAGAGGATGCATATAGGACGCATCTCAGGGGATGTACAGGACTGAAGAAAAAAAGAGAAGAAAAACAAAATGACACAAACAAGAAAGAACTTTCGTCTCTCTCCCATTCACAGGGCAAAAGATACTGTAACTTTGTAAGACAGGATATATGATTCCCTTTTAACTGTCCATTGTTTGAGCTTTGCCCTGACTTCTAGGAAGGTTTCTTGAGCTGGCAGGTGAGAAGAATTAAAAGACTGCTCCCAACTTCGCAATTAATTCTGCTTCAGAGAGAGGAAAAAGGGAAAAAAAAAAAAAAAAAGGCTATAAAGACACTGATTTTCCAGTAAGCCTCTGCAGAAAGCCTCAGCAGACACCTTCCGCTGTGAGAACGCTTCCTTTACATCCTGCAATGCTGGTCAGCTGAAAGAGCAAAGCAGAGATTGCTCCAGGCCTCAGCATCTCCACAGTTCAGTGAGGGCCAGTGCCACTTGCTGCCACATCTCTAGACACAGAATCTGGCAGAAGATAAAGGAAGCACAGGGCAAAGTGCAGCAATTGGCCCTAGCCAATACTTCCTCACTAGAATATTCCCACGGCGCATAATACAGATTTCTTATTAGAGATAAGAGACAAAAAACCACCACACACACCATGAGATGCCATGAATAGACAAATATTTTACCGAACAAGCTTCAGGGAAAAGAGCAGTATGACTGCTCAACAGGAGCTCAGAGTTGGGAAAAAAAAAAAAAAAAAAAAAAAATGTATTTAGTCACTTGACTCAATTACTTTTTAATATAAATCCTATTTGACATGTTTAAGTACATTTTACTTAACCCCTTCCCACAATTTCCAGTTCTCATCTTTATATAAAACTAAAAGAGATTTGTTAGTAGTATAATTAATGGCAGCTCTGCTGAAGAAGCTTTCTCCTTTATATTTAAACTTAAGGAAAAAAATGTGTAAGTAAATATTCCACCCCAGAAGTCTGTGTAATTATAGCCAAATATACATCGTTTCACTTTTTTCAATTTTTCTATGAGGCTCCAAGTATTACTATGTTTACCTTCAGAAAGTTCAGTACTCCTGTTTATCTGTTCAAGTTCCCAGCCAAGATGCAATGATTCATCCATGCTTTGTTTCTGAGCCATTTCTAGAGTCATATTTTCCTCCATGAGTTCCTCAATCTTCTTCCTGTCCATATCACGCTCCTTAAAAGTTATTTCACACGTAATTTTAGAAAAATTAATGAACCTGCAAAGAACCTCCTCCCATCACAATCCATGAAAATGGCTATTACAGCAATTACTCTTTTTCCAAATTCACTCTTATCAGAATAAAGAGAAATCATGTATATATGCTAAGTAGAACTTAATAGTACACATATCATTACAAAAATAAGAACAGAGACACCAAAAATAAAGAACAGAGATATAAAAGCAGAATTTCGTCCTCTCTAGAATACTAAAAGATTATTTTAATTTAGAAAAAGTAATAATAAAATAGGTTTGGGTCTCATGATAAAAGTACCTCACCTGGCTCTCTATTAACTATGCTTCCCAAACCCCTTGCTTTTTTAAGAAAAAATCAGCTATAACTTTAAAAATTATTAGAAAAGGAAAGTAAGGAGAACCTCTTTAAGGAAAATATTTTTTTAAACAAAGAGACAGACAGAAAAAAGCTCAAATTATGCATGCAATCATGCATAATCAAATTACACAAACTGTGACGGAACATTTTAGAACCCTGACTGTTTTGAAGAAAAGCTGGTTAACAACAGAAATTATATTGGAGGAAAAAAAAGTCTGAAAAACATGTCACAGTATTACCAGGATTTCAAATACCAACAACCTCCAGCTTAATTCTTTAATGCAAATACACTATTTTCTCATAAAAAAAATACTAATGAGCTTCTACATTCTTTAGTAGATTTTAGCTATTGGATTAAAGAGAACTATCTTTAAAATTTGTACTTCCCTAGATAGAACCAAACCTCCTGCAGGAATTGCTTTTCCAAAAATGTAAGCAAATCAAGACACCTTCCTCCTTCCTCCCATGCCATTTTGCATGCAAATGAAATTCAAAACATATCAGTGATCTTTGTCATCCTCCATTTACACTTACCATCTCCATATCATGTAATTTAGCTTTTAATTGCAGATTCTCTTTTTCTAACTCATGTAATTTATCAGAACGGGCTCGAGTCCCCTCTAACTGATCTTCCAACATTGTCTTTGTTTCTAGTAACACTTGATTGTCCTCCTTCAGCTCCTACAAGAATTAAACCAAAAAGAACCACAAGAAAGGTTATTTTCCTATTAAAACAAGCTTTGATACTCTTCATACCTAGTTTTAGAAATGTTGCTCTATTAGCAAATACTCATTTTGAAGCTGTAACAGTACTTTTTTTTCCACTAAAAAAATACAAGGGAGGGAAAAAGGCATTTACATGAGGGAAAAAGGCATTTTCACCGTTTTCACCAAAGAATTAGAAATTAATAGGCTGCTGATTAACCACAGTCAAGCCATGAACACTTGCCCAACATTTTGCATTTGCAGATATGGCGATGGCCTAATAACACATTTTAGGTTGATTTTTTTTTTTTTTAAAACACAAATCCTTAAATTATGATAGGACTAAACAACTTCTGTCTGATAACATTGTCTTTTTTTTTAAGAAAGTATGTTTTATCTATGGAATGCCATCCCATATTCATTTGGCATTAACTGTGTTCTTATTTCCTGAAAGTTTTGAAAATAGTCCTCTTTTAGGACACAAAAGAGAAAAAAAAATATTCCACGTATAGCTTAAACACGTATAGTTTAAAATAACTCTCCCTCTGTGTTTCTCAATACATAGTATCCTAAATTCCAAGTCTGCTACTGCTTTCCTGAGCTTGGAGATATGGAGAATCTTGCCTGCCCCCAATAAAACTCCAAGGGATTCGATGCAAAGATTTTCACTTGAAAACTGCTGTTTATCACAAAAGACCTGACTATCATATACCTGGTAGCAGAAGCTATTGATGCTGTTTTTGTGTCCTAACCTTTAAGTTGTCACAACAACTTGAAAAAACAAGAGCAGACAAAAACAGCACACGTAGTTTGTAACTATTATTTTCCTTAAAATACCTCCACTCTGGCTTTGTAGAATTCAATATCATGCAGTCTCTCCTTATATCGGGTGACTTCACTTTCAAGCTTGTCGACTCGAATTGCCTTCTCACGAAGGGCATCCAACTCATCTCTATACACTCTGGCAGATCGGGCATCTGAAAGTAAATTCATATTCTAGAAAAAAGAAAAAAATATCAAAACAGTGAATTGCATGATCCCTTTTCTCCTCCACGCTAGTACAATTATAGATCACTCACTTCTCTCACAGACTCAAGTTTTATAGCACTGCTGTGGTCACAAAAACATGAATACACATTCCAGAAATATCCCAAGATTTCAATAATTATTTCATTGATTCAATCTTTATCTTTTAAATATCACTCTGCATTTCTGCTTACAGCAGCATGTAAGCACAGAGTAGGTATTTATTTTAAAAGTAACTATATTAAGAAGTCATGTAAAAATTTTCCATCGGAACAATACATTTTCACCATCGTAATTCCTTATCAATATAGAAGTGTTTCTTGAATCAGGCATCTGCCCCTAGCTATTTAATCTGAACACAATAAAAGCATTGGTGTGATAATGACTAGCTGCAACATGTGAACCTACAATATGCAATTTCAATGAAAGGAGGAACATTTCAAGTTTCGAGAAACGTACATACCTCTTGCTGAAGTCTCTTTAATTCAGCTTCCATTTGTTCAACTTCTTGCTTACAGTCAAGCAACTGCTCAGTCTTTTCCTCACTTAAAAGAGGAAACACAAAGTTAAATATGGCTACAAAAATGTATTATCTCATTTGGCTGTAACAGCAACAGAGATTTCCAAATATTTCCTTATTGATTCCAAAAGTCTCATGAACATATAAACATGAAAATTAGGTATGCCATTATGTTTCAAGTATTTTTTTAGGTTTTGATCCAAATCTAATCTTTCAATTCTAGTCAAGTTTTTATTAGTCATTTAACTGGTGTTCATCAAAATATCCTACTTTTGGAGAACAGAAAGAACTATGACATTATTTGTTTAAAAAAAAAAAAAAACCCACACTTCACATACAAATGTGTAATGTGAAATTCACATTACAAAGTGAATACAAAGCTGAATACATTTTTAAAAACTTCATAAATATAGCACCATTACATAACAGTCATTGATGAATCCTGCTACAGATCATGAAAAAAACCCCACACTAAAAATTATGTTTTTACTTTTGCATTTTTTCTTCTTTTTTTTCTTTACAGAGAAAAACTAAGGTTTTAAAGGTACCTTTACTCAGAAGGTGATGTTGCTTAGTAAATAAATGTTACAAAATGTAGCCTCTTAAATAATGAATTTTGATTTCACGGATACAATGCAGTGGTTGGCCTATTCTACTCTGAATAAAAAATAATTTAACATAGAATATCAGAGTTCTTACAGGATTTGGTTTTGTATCCTTCTACTAACACATATTTCTAAATGCTCAGGAAAAAAAGAATTATTTACGCAATGAGCAGGTCCTAGAGAAAAATTTCATTCCCTCAAAGTGACAGCATACTTAATATTTAAAATTCAATTCCATACCAAAACAAAGAGTGTTCACTGATAAAAAAAATCCATATCCAAGATTATATAGCTAAAAGATGTACTGCATACTCAGATATATTATTGTATGATTAAATAAATATGGCATTCAAATATGAAATGAAACAGAAGTAGCTAAAGTGAAAAATAAAGTGAATTAAATACATTGAGATATATAATGTATCATAATATATCACATTTGCTTGAGGGAAACACATTTGCTTGAGGGAAACACATTTGCTTGAGGGAAACACATTTGCTTGAGGCCAAGCTAGAACACTGTTGTTTTTAAAAACAAGCCTATCTCACAATAAATGACCTATATGCAACCATACACCATTTCAGTAAGATCTCTTACAGGTCCGGAGCAGATGTCATTTATTCCTCGTCTACGCAGATGTTTAGAAACCACTCAGAAATACAAATTTATTTCCTATGATATTATGTCAGATTACTATGATTTTTCTATTAACATTCATATTCCTATAATTTGGTTCTACATAGAAATCAGTAAGACTTAATATAAAGAATTAGGCATGCAGCTTCCATTCCTAGAGGTACTGTATTACATTCCACAAATCACAGTTTTCATCCAAGAACAGTATCCCATGCTGCAAGGAAAAATAATCTTTACCAATGTTTGCTAAAAAAAAAAAAAAAAAAAAAAAAAAAGAAAAAAAAAAAGAAGTACATGTTAAACCAAAACAATAAGCCAAAAGGAAGGTTATAAACATATTTAAGTCATTTCCTACCTTGGAATGAATCTAGTATTGTATTTATAAAATACATAGAGTATTTAAAATCAAATGCTATAAATGGAAGTTAATTTAGCAAAGTCTAGTATCTTAAACATACTGCTATGCCTAAAGGAAATTTATTTATAAATTGAATTCAAAGACAGTGCAAAATGTGAAATGTTCTGAGCCATCACTGCTGCCCTAATTGCATGCTTCAGCTACAGACTAGAAAGGATTGCACTAAATTATACAGAACATACCAGTGTTCACTGTTTAGGCTATCTATTAACTGTCAATCAAACTAATAACAGCAATTTTTTCACTAATTTTCTTGGTGCAGCTGTTTATAGAATATCCTGGGCGGGCTCATTTCAGCAGACACATAATAATGCAGACATCAGAAAAAGCGAGCCCCATCTTTTTGTGCTCTGTTCTTCATAAAGACCAAGACGCATGGGGGAGGGAAAGGGATTCGTTGAGTAAATACCAGATACTTGCTCTATCCAGTTACCGATGATCTGATCAACAAGCTCTGACAAAGGCAAACCAGAAAGCTGAGGACTGTGACTTATGCTATCTGCAACTCACAATTTAATTTTATGCCCCCTAATTCTGCTCAATTAAAATTTTTGGTTATGCTGCTTATAAATTTGATGCAAGTTACTTAGTCTGTATATTGAATCTCTTCAAATTTACTATCTGTTACTTTAGTTCAATCAGCGTAGACTTCACTCTGCTAAACCATGAGGCTTTCCTATAGGGAGAATAAGATTTTCCCATATTTTTTCCTTTAAATAATTCTTTACCACCACTCAAGAGCTGTTCCTAGACTACACTGATAGACAATCTACATACTCTCTGACAAAAAGTTACTGAATTAGTTTTCTTCACTGAACAGAAGGCAAAAAAAAAAAAGAAAAAAGGAAACAAACTTTTTTGTTTGAATTTTTAAACCAATTTTTCGAGAGACTTGAACTAGATGGAGTAGGGCAATAATCCTTTTAGCCAAGGGGTCACCACTAGGGGGAGACGACAGTACTCCTACCTGGATAAACTGGAAATCATAATAAACCACATCAGATCCAAGCTATGAAATTTATTCTCTTTACAAATTACCTTTAGTCCTAAATAATTACCCCTACCAGTAAAAATGAAGCTTGTTTCATGCATCCACATTTGAATTCCTTGCTGTAGCCATGTTTGCATGTGAGTTCACAAGCAAGTCAAGAAGTTTGGCAGAGTTTGCATTACGTAATTTTCTGTGTACAATGGCATGGGAGAAGAAAGTGGAATGCTATGGAGGGGCAAGAGCAAGCAAATGTTGTGCAGCTAAGGAATCTCCTACGCAGAAAGAAATAAAGAGATGTGGGAGTGGAAACTTATGCGGTGTGCAAATTCTTCCTATTTGAAGTGTGGCACAGACTGTGAATAAATGACAGACGATAATTTCCAACAAAAATAGGTAACTGAATCGCAGTGCAGATAAAGAATTACTACCATAGTGTCTCCTTCCAAAAAGGGGGACGGTTTGTCCCAAGTTCTAAACCAGTTGGGATACAGCTCCAGCTGCCTACCTCTTGCAGCAGTGTAACAACCCCTATATAGCGTATGTTCCACTCCATATAGTGTGATATATTCAGCATAACAGCACTATATCAGTATCAACACTGTAGTGTGATATGTTGAGTATACCACAATATAATTGCCTCAACTGCAAGGTTACACCATTAGAAACATATACAAATATTTATAAATCTTAGTCAGACATGCATTACTGATAAAAAACAATGTAGAGAGGGACAAAGACCCTGCCCCAAGACAACAGTGGGCATCATACTGTCCATATTTTTTTTTTTTTTTTTATGAACAACATTATTTTAGATTAGCTGTGAGGTATCTTTGAGAGACAGATGACTTATGTAAAGGAGTGAGCCTATTAACATGTGGAAACTTAGTATTGCTCAAACACATTTAATCAAAGTTTCAGAGGACAAAATTGCAACAGCGTACCCTGTTAGTTCACTGATCGTTAATATGTTTGCAGTTAAAACTACAACAGAATTCTTAATTTCTATTAAGGCAACAAACAGATAACAATACCTACTTCCACACTGGTCCATAAATATGTTAACATACCATGAATAGGCTTCCCAGAAGGCAATAACTATAAACAGGTATTTCAAAATGTAATTTAGCATCTGAAAATGTGTAGCTTTCTTACAGATTGCTATTATTGTTCAATATTAACAGAATTTGAAATCCTTGCAACTCTCAACACACTTCCGCAATCCAGGTATACTCACAGTTCTTGCCTAAGCCTTCTTATCTTTGCTTTGGCATCTGCTAGTTCTACTGACAGATGCTGTCTGCTCTCAGTGCGCTTCATGCCAGGAGATCCACAAGGTGATTGTGCTGCTGATGCATGAGGTAGAAAACGGAGACAGTCCCGCTCCTCTGAGAGCTCGATGATAGTCTAAGAAGTTTAAACAAACAGACCAACCAACAGTGTAATTGCATTCAGAGAGCCATTTATGTCAGAAACAATTACCATTCACAGCCTTAATAAATCAGTCTAAAACGTCACAAGAAAAAGTGGTAGAGTTTTGTGGCAAAAGTAGAAGCTAGAAGTCTTCTATACCTAAATAAATCTTAAATACTCACAATTATTTAAGATAATTGTGTTAGTCTTCAACTGGTCAAATCTACATCCACACTTTAAGACAGTCAGCTTTTAAAAAGGAATTCCTATGCAACTGCTTTGACAAAGGTGCAAGTCTGAGGTCACCAGTATGATTCACAACCTGCATCTCTTATTAAACACATTTTTTCTCTTGATTCTCACACTGCAGCTATGATTGTGCCTGGTGACAGGTTTGTAAAACCTCCTCTCCCTGTTATGAATTCTGCTCCATTTCACCCAAAGCTGTATAATTTAGCTATAGTGTAGTTATTATATACTACACTCTCAGTGACTAGCCTTCAAACTGCACTTTATTGTTCAGAAATATGGATTAATGCTATTTAAAGTTATTTCGGGCTCTGATCATACAAAAAATACAATCTCAGTATTCTTTCTATTTTATAACAATATTCAACTACAGCCTGAATTAATTTTATAACTACTTAAACTAACTTTGTAATGATGAGTTCTTGCTTAAAAATTGCTAGTATAACATACATTAACTATTAGTTCTGAAAGTGACAAGGCTATCATTTTCTAAAATGCTCTCTTATATTTCCCTTGAAGTAGTAAATCACATCCATACCTCTGAGTGCTCATCTCTTTCATCTATAAGTCTTTTTAAATGTAATGCCATATTTTTCAAGAGAGGCTCAACATATTCCTGTGTCAGTACACTAACATCCATCCACTGTAGATCAAACACATTTTCCTGATTATGAGTTACCTATACAGAATAAAATGGAAGAGAAAATTCAGCCTTTCCAAATTATGAGAGTAGAAAAAAGAAAATAGAGTGGAAACTCTATGGTTTAAATTCACTTGAAAATGAAGGGTAATTTAAAACTGCATATAGCTTCTTGTCAATCTACCTGAAAAACAGTGCCTTGCAAAAAGAAAACAAAATGCAACTATGACTTACTTTATAACATGTATCTTACATATGAGATTTGAATCTTACTTTACAAATAATTTCACACGAGTAATTTTCATTAACCTAAATTTACTGTAATAAAGAAACTCTTTACCAAGAGGAACATACTAACTACTTCTATTGTTTTAACAATCTTATTGAACAGAACTTAAATCACTGAAAAAGCAACAGCAAACAAACACAGGATACATAAATCACATTCCTGCTTATTTGCTTTTGAACACACATAATTAACTTTCCAACAATATTCCATTCTGAGAAAATGAACATTTTAAGAACACAAAAATAATAATATACCTCTTGAATATGTGCTGCAACAGCTGCTCTTGTGTCAAAATCCAGACTTTGGATTCTTTCAATAAATTCTTCCTTCTTCTGACACTAAAAATAAACATACAAAATCATAAAAATGTTTTACTTCTTAATTCTGTAAGATGTAAAAGATGATGCTGAAAACTAAAATAGTGTATCATTTTCAGTGATTCAACAACGGGACTTTAATAGTCTTTAAAAAAAATCTTTCTTGTCCTCATTTCAGTACCTTTTTTTTGTTATCAGTTTAACGTGGAAAGTTGTTACAATTACAGTAACTTGGTATAAACAAAACATTTAGTGGTCAACACAAATACTGCATAATAATTCAGTAATGCAATAACTATAAATTCCTGTTCATATCTTTTGAAAATGACTTCTACAGGCTTTTCTTTAAAGTGCTCCTCCAGTACTCGAGTTGCTTCTAAATTGTTAAGAGCAATTGAACTGTTTTTCAATTTAAATGCTTGGATGACACAAACTTTCCTAATAGGAATAACAATTTGTTAGAAAACAGTTTATTGAAGGTAGGTCACTCTTCTAGAAAATCTAAGATGTTAAACAGTGAGAGAGAAAACAAAACATGAAACAGACCTGTAGAATCTGAACCAATGCATACAGATATAGACATAATATTTAAACTTACCTGAACTGCACAACCAAGTAAAAGCAAGAGTAGTTTTTTTATTTCTTCAGTACCTGGCTCTAGGATGAAAGAAAACAAAAAGTAATAAAAGATAGCTGTAAACAATGATAAGTTCAGAGTTTCTTACACGGACCCCCAGAAACCACCATTTTTTCCTCTCTTATATAATTTACATTAACCTAACTTACAAAACAAAACAAAGAAAAAAAAAAATCTTTCACCTTCAAGATGACAACTTTCAGTCTTTGCAAATAGATTAACACTCACTGGTAATATTTTGAGAAGTGCTTTGGTAAATATCACCAAGTTTTGAAAAGAATCGCAGATATCTAAAGATGATTATTCAAGTGCTTGGATTAGTTGGCTCCTAACCTGAAGGAATTAGGTGACTACATTACTTAAAATATTTCATAAAAGTGTATTAGATATTCATATCTATCTACAAACATCAAAAAGCATTGTGAAATATTGCTGTAAATATCTAAATCTGTTCCAAAAGCTCTAAAGATTTCTATTGAGAGACTGGAAAAGAACTATCCTGATATCCTGATAATGCTACTAGATCCAGCTCTACGTGGAAGTGCATCACCTTGTACCATTGAGTACAGAGACTATTTAGAAGTGTCTGAGCAGCTTCCATTCTCCAATATACTCTGGATTTCAGTCAAGAAGTAGTAGCTGTACTGTCAAACATAATAAAGCTAAGTCTAGCTAGAAAACTGACTTTTATTCCACAGAACTGTGTTCTGAAACACTGCTGATAACTCCTACCCATATGAACAGGCTCATTCTCAGCTCCGATACCAAACACCATATCAAGGGTGCTTATCGACACTGATTAAGTTTTTCAACATAAGGTTTGTCAAGTAGAGAGATGTAAAAGAATATGATTTCAAATGAGATATCCTCAATCACCACATAGACTTCTCATAACCCAAAGAGGGAAGACATGAAGTCGTTTGTATTGAAATAGAAAAGGCCAATGAAAATGTTCCTCAAAAACATGCTACCCTGGTTAAAGGAGGAGAATTCCTACCTGTCTGCTTACCTAAAATTACATAATTTCAGCAGCATACTCTACTAGAAGTTATCCACTCCAATATCTCATATCCTCTACTCAAAAGACGCTTTTTAGAAAAGCGGTCACTGAGCTTCCCTTGGACACTGGACACTTCAGCACCTCTGGCTGGCTGTTAAAAGCCTACTTGTCTACTGACTCCATGCACCACCTCTACCCTGACGAAACTTGGCAAAAACCTGAACCACCCTGACTCCAACTGCTACCAGCCCTCCTGTACATTCTTCTTCCTTTCTCTCCATCACAAAGGACAGTGCGGCTCACTGGTTCTTCTCTTCTAAGCATTCTGACTTGTAGCTTGAATTTTATTCCTATCCTATCTTTTAGGCCTTACTTTCACATCATCCTTACTATCCATCCTGCTGATGTGCTGCCTTGGAAACACAAATTTTAGTCTTTAAAGGCTTTAGTCTTTCTTCTTCTCCTCCCCCTTTAAAGAACATTTGCTCTCTTCATTATCTCTTCTTTTTTTTTTCTCCCCTTTCTGCTGTCATTCAATTTAACAGTTACAATCACAGGCTGTAGCTCTTTGCCAGTTTTCTCCTCAAACTGGCTTCCTGCCAATTTGCTCAACGAAACATTTCTTGCTGAAGCCTCTGAAGACCTCTTTTTAACCAAATCTCAGACCCAGCATTCTGGCTGCATTTTCCATGACTTGCCAACGCCTCTGATATAGTGAAACGTGTTTCCTGAAATCCTATCCACCCCCAGCTTCTGGGATTTGTCTTCTCCTGGTATTTCTCTACTAATTATTCTTTAAGTGCAAAGCAACGCAAAAGGAAAAAAAAAAAATGAGGGAGATGTTCTGAGGGTGGGAAAAGGAGAAAAAATAAACAAAGAAGCACAGATGCAGTCTAAGCCTTAGTGGACCAAGTTCTCATCCCTAACAAAATCTACAGGTTTACAGAGTAGCTCTCTGGAAAGGTCACACCTTTGATTGTTCTACAGTGGTCACACATACACACAAACAAGAGCAGCAGCAGGATAAGGTCCCCATCAATTCAGCAGTAGAGTACTCTGAACGTGCCAAGCAGAAAGCTGCTGAAAAGCACCTGAAAGAACAGGTATATCTGCTGATGCAGAATAAACTCCACAAAGAACTCTGGCAACAGCCTCAAAATATATTGTCCATATTTAAGAATCTTTCCCAGTGTGTGGGATATGCTGAAGTAAAACACTGCTTTCTCACAAGTCCATTAATTTTCTATAGGTAAAGGGATGCATATACTGCCATAGGCTCAAACAGACAAATCATGAAAGCTACATCTTAAGGAGAATTAAAAATGGCACTACAAAAACAATACTACAAACTTTTTTTTTCTCCCTCAATCTGATTGATCTCTAAGGAAATTCATGAAGTCTTCTGAAAACCTTAAAGTCTGGAGGAGAAAAAAAAAAAAAAAAAAAAAAAAAAAAAAAAAAAAAAAAAAAAAAAAAAAAAAAAAAAAAAAAAAAAAAAAAAAAAAAAAAAAAAGGCAAGACTACTCTGCAGATTAGAAGAACCACAATCACGCTTCTTGGTACACATGACAGATTATGGATATCTGCACATACAAAGTCTTAAAAGTAAAGACTCGGGGAAGTAAAAGCATCAATAATCAAAAGCAGGAAGTCAACAAAATTCAGTCAAGATACCTACATAGGCAGAATATATGCAGATGGTAAATGGAAAGCATCAATGCTATGAGTCCTGGAATTTAAAAGTGAGGTAATAAAGAGATGGTACTTTCCACTCAGGAGAAAAATCCTGACTCATACACACTGCTGAATGGCACACAAGACATCCCGGGTTTTTGTTTTTAAAAGAAATTAGAAAGGGAGTGGTGGTGGGAGCTGCACAGCCTACTAGAGCAGCTCCTAACCTCTCTGCTAAATAAATTCTGCCCAAGGGACAGTGGCTCCATGCAGGCAGGTGTGTCTGCTCTGTGCTTCTGGAATGGAGAACATGGTGCAGAGGCTCCTGAGAGGCTGTGCAGCAGAGTCCACACAGACCAGTTTTCTTCGTCTGAAAATTGCAACTCTCAGAGCTGGAAGCAGAGAAGGTGGGAGTATGGAGAAGACAGTGTCAGTTCGGGGAAGAAAGAAGAAAATTGCTTTAAATTTCAGGCAGCAATGCAACAGAAGAGAGTTCTGGAGATGTAAAAATAAGGATAATGAGTTGGATCAAGTCAGAAAGTCAGATGTAACAAACTGCCTATTTTTTTTTTCCCCTCTCGCCTCCTTCTGTTCAAGGATGGCTTCAAGACATCATACCTGGGAATACAACCAGGAACCTAGTAAAAGCCAGCATTGAAGTTTGAGCAGAACACATTCAATGTTTAATTTTTGTCAACTATTGACCTTTGGTGTGAACACAGAAAGAGTCACTCATGTTTTTTTTTTTTAAACCATTTAGTTGCTAAAAGTACTTATACTCTGAAAGGCTCAATTCTACATAAATGGTATTTCCAGTGAAATAGCTGCATGTTATTACACCAATATAAATTTTAATCTTAGTTAAAAATAAACTTACCAGAAAAAGGATTTTTGCCAATTATTAATACATTTGGTAAAGACATCATGATCAGCTGCTGCAAAGTCTCCTATAAAATTAAAATATTCTTTAAATCATTTATATTGAATGAAAAGAACATCAAATACTATTCAGCACCTAAACTAAGTATTCTATTAATATCTTTAAAATTACATAGATCTTAATATATACACACTAGGTACTTAATTATTTGGGTTCCAATTAAAGAAACAAAACAAAAAACAAAAAACAAACAAACAAAAAAAAAACCCCAACCACCACCCAACAAAGCACACATCACTTCTACAAAAGCTTTTTGTTGTTGGTTGCATCATCATCTCAATATGGCCAAGTGTTCCAGTGGAAACATGCTAGTATACAGATCTTAGGCAAACTTGATGTTGTTTCAGTGAATGTAGTAAAATTCTTTTCAATTATTTATGTTTCTTGTGAGTAGCTTACTGATCTGTTTATTTACTTTAAGTATCATGTATATCATGAAAGACCAACTTCTTCTGAAGCCTAGCCAAAATCTGCATGTGAAAATTACAACTTTTTAAATAACATTATTACTGGGACAGTGCTGAGCATACAATATATCCTATTCACATGAGCATGGTGGGAGGTTAGTTTGGGTAAGATCCACACATTCAAGTAGCAGCTCTGCTCATCTACGTATTGTATCATTGGATAGTTACTGTCGGTCAGTAAAGGCTGTAAATCAGATCAAATCCCCAGTCTAGACAGAGTCTAATTCTTCTGAAGTAGTTTTACTCCTCCTTTCTCTTCCCAGATGTTAATTCACAGCAGATGCCACTTTATCTGCAGCATTAAAATCACATTTTCCGTTTTTCCACAGTGACAGACCACAACATGCTCATCCCCCCCAAAAGCAGTATGCTGGAACTAACATTGCTTTTTAATCAAAAGGCATATCATATGTTACATAGGATAAATTTAAATACAATGATTAACAAGTCAAATTATCCCATGATACATCTCAAAAATTACAACATTTCTTGAAAAACAGTTGTGAAAAATGACTAATTATACTTGAAAATTGTGACCAGCTAACACATACGACATGGAAAATTAAATTAGTGTTACTAAAATATATATACTGCCCTTGCAAACACCTAAATTTATGCTGAATTGGGTAATAACTTTGACTTAATTATCACGAATTTCAAACCAACTACAAATCTTGTATTTCTGAGATTCTGATAAAGAACTATGACCAATATTGACACGGGAAAAAAAGTGAAGCTTTACATCAATGAAGAACAGAAAAAGTCAATGAGTGCACTTGTGGCTACTACTTAAGAGAGGCACGTGACCGCTGTACCTTAACAAGCCGAGGTGGGATTGCTTTGGGGCTTGGTTGGTGAGGGTAAATATGCAAGTAAGGAAGGTGGGAGATTTCCTAACAGCCTAAATAATTAAATTATCAAACTGTTAAATGAACAGAAATGCAGCGTTTAAGGGGTAATGACATTAGCAGATCTTTTCTTACTAGTCCCACCTGCTTTGTCATAGTGTTAACTCCATTATGTTAATCAAAGCAATTTTTCTCAATTTGTGTTTCTGAAGTGACTGCTTCCATATAAAGCCTGAGAGTCAGAAATTGCTGTCTCAGCGTCTATATACTTCTTTTACCTTAATTGGTCCCAAAGTTCATGAATCTTTAACCTTAATCTGCAAAAACAGATTAGCCACTCTCTACAACTTCTGCTTTTAAGTAATTTTAAATACTTTAAATACTTTTCCAATTTGTTAACATTTATTTTATAAAAGGTTTATACAGGAACTGATGAGCAACATTGATAAACAGGCCACAAGAGTCATGTAACTGTCATATTAAACCTCCAAGACTCGCCCAAACTTAAAGAACATTCAGTTCTCCCAAGTCACAGCTGCGAGAACAATTCCATAGTCTAGCCAGGAAATATATAGGTTAAACATCCAGTTTGGGACCTAGTCTCTAAGAAAGGAGAGTGTCTGCATTAGAAAGAAAATGTTCATATAGAAGGGCAAGTAAATATATATTTTTGCATGAATTATGCAGAAATACGAAAATCTGCATATTTTCACATGGCAGCAAGTTTTGGGGCAAGTACAGGAACAACAATTGGAATGAAGTAGTATAAACAATCTAACAGTACAAAGTTTTAAGAGTTTGGATATCCCAATTAAAAAAAGGGATCCTTTATCCATTAGTAATAATTAGGTATTATTACTGATAATCCCAATCTATTAATATCTTATTCCTAAAATAAGACATTAAATTTGTGTGGAATGATTGTAACAAAGGGTCAACATAAAACTCAGTCTTCTTTACAGAATTTCTTTGCCATCACTGAAAAATAAAGAATTGCTTTGAAGGACAGAATATCAGAGTCTCCCTTTATAAATTAAGGGAACTTGACAAATTCCAGATCTCAAAAGCCTTATTTTTTTAGCAGAAAAAAAGAAAAGTGATGTAAACTATTTTAATGCTTTCAGATCTCAAATAAAAATGTATAATGTACAGATAAACTCTCTTTTAGGGTATTTTCAGTGAGAATTTCTAAGTGCTTTTTTTAAAAAAACAAGAATAATGCTATACTAAACTAACAGTATAAAGTTATCTTAAGATGATAATATAAGAATCGTATGTGGTTTCTGTTCACTCTCTTTCATCTTTGCTAAGCTTATTTTCTTCCAAATGAAACAAAAATAGCCTCGGCAGATTAAATTAAAAAGGATAATTGATTCTTTATTAAGCAAGAACAGCTGCACACAGTGTACAAGGGATACTCATTTATGAAGCTACCCGCCTATATCAGATGGTCTTTTTCACTGCATTTCTCACTTGCAGATTTTGGGTGTGCTTCTCAGGTTATAACCGTCTTTCAAGCTATTGTGCATCCTTCCCCACCAGATACAGCCACACTGCAGCCTCCTTCTATTTTGCATTCCTTCTCAGACCTCAGTTCTCCCATTCAGGATGTACAGGAAACACGATGCCTGCTCAGATGGCTGCCCAAGACCCCCTGGAATGATGCTCTGCCGGCTCACACAGGTACCTCCAACTGGATTCCGAGGCATCCATCAGGCATTAACTTTCCTGCTTTGGATAATTCACGCTGAAGTGACCCCTTGTTGATATGGAGTTTGCCATACTGACTTGCTAACCCATGCACAAGCTGCTGGAAAACAGCAGCTGCCAGTCTACACCAACTCTGAGGAAAAAAAAACCCCTGCCCTTAAGTTCCCCAAGCCTAGCATTAATGAAACCTCTTTCTGGAACTGTCCCCCTGACCTTGAAGAATCTGTCAAACTGATAAATGTGGAAATACACTTCCTGCTGCAGCTCACTGAGTGCTGATCGCCATCACCAGAGACACCTAAGCAAAAGCTGTTTAGAAAGCTGCAACCTAGATAACTCAATGGAGCACAGTCCATTATTTAAAAAAAGAAAACTAAAACTAGAATCTTCAGCAGAAGAACGAAATTTTGAAGTTAACAGAAATGATTCTCTAAAACAAAACTGAGGTAGAAATCCTTTTTTTCATTTCAGTACTGTACATGAATACTGATCAAAACCTCATTTGCCACATGAGAAATGTATCATGACAACTATCCTCAGTACTGGATGGAATAGGAACACCAGCTTTACTGCACGTTTCAGATGATTCACATTTTTTCTTTGATCTTTCTTTCAGTTCTATATAACTTGAATATGAAAGAATTCTTCCATTTTTATATACTTAAAGGAATCTCTCTTCTCCCCCCCACCCCCACGAGATGCAGGTAACTGTAGCACTGTTGTATTTGGGTAATATGAATCCTTTACACTTTGCATTCTCAATTTCAGCCTCCAATGGCTGTTAAATGTAGTCCTCTCAAGCCTACCTAAAATTTTTCATTTTTTAAAATCTTAAAAAAAAAAAAAAAAAAAAAAAAAATATATATATATAAAATATATATATATCAACCTTCAAACTCTTTAATCTGCTCTTTAACACTTTAAAATAAAAATTGGTAACTCTAGAGTAAAATATTCTATTGCCTCCTGTTTGAGGCAATCATAGAAGACGAGCCTAATGAGGGGGGATAATTTGAAGAGTTCTGCTGGTCCTCACTGCCCCCTTTCCATGCCCAGAGGCAAAGGTTAAATTGCTTTCTGTCCGTTACTTACAGAACCCTCTGAAATTTGAGAGTTTTTAGCTCCAAGTGATAGTTAGAGTGAACAATAACTTTAAGCACTTCAATAAACATAAAACATCTTCAAAAACAGAAGTCAAAACTAAGAGAATGAGAGAAATTTCTCTTTCTCAAATTAGAAAGATTTTTTTTCTTCTTTTTATAGCAGAAAACTATCAACCAGCATGGCAATATGTTAGACAAAATGGCTTTCCAGACTACATTCAAAAACAGACCACCTAGAAATGTTGTCACCTCACTATATACACTCAAATAAAACACACAGTAACACCAAGTAAGATCTTGGGACAGAAACAAAGAATGCAGTTTCAGGAAAAAAGGGGTAATTTGGAAGATACAGCATGGTGAAATACATTCTGTAAACTGAATACCGATAGATTTTCACAATCAACACTTGTGCATAGCGACATATATCAAGAAATCATTAACAAGAGGTATTAATTTGGCTTTGCAAAAAGTTATTATCAGTTTCTACTTTGAAACAACATCAAAAGAAAACCATCATCTTCTGGACTACCAACATTAACTTCATGCTACTTAAAACCACTGACTATGCACAGCCTCTTTCCAAGTAAATTTTTTCCAAGAAAAAAGAAATTCAGGGTCAGCTTTGATTTTGCAATTTTGCAAAACCAAAGAAATCAAGCTGTGTTTGTCAAAAAGAAACATCCAACTATACAAACACACATACACAACTAGGAGAATTGCTGTGGGTTTTTTTTTCCTTTTTCCCTTTTATTGTTTGGTGCTCTTCTTTTCCTGCTGTTTGACCTTTCAACATGAAAATCTTAAGTGGAGATGCACTTCTGCAATAAATGCACGTAATAACTCTCTGCACTGTCTGTTACAATATATGTTACAATGTATGCAATAACTGATTTCAACCGTCTATTAAACGTGTCAGACTGGAGAGAAAAACATTAGAATCAGTTAACCATAATCAAAAGCCTAATCCTACAGGCGTAAGGAGAACCTCCTATGCTGCATAGAGCACGAGCTGGCTGCTGCATTTCCCAGAGCCCCTCAGACTTCGCGGAGCTCTATGGTCACCTCCATGCAACTCCCTCTGCACTTCCCTTTAGCATTTCCCCTGTGACAGCTGTTGCTCGTGGGCTCCAGAACCGCATGCTAGGCTACACTAGGACTACCGGACCACCGTCACAAACATTAAATGTATAAGGCTACCAAGTTCTCTCACTGCCTTCCTCGGAGTTCTTTCTTTCTGTTTATTATCAATCCTTACACAGCAGAACAAGGAACTCAATTGCCCATTGACTTAATGGGCAAGTTAATGCTCATATTGGCACTCAGAGCCGTTTCTCTCCAAGCACACTCTGAACCCAAATAGCAGAGGTCCAGGCTAGGCTGCCTGTCACAGAGACAAAGGCAACACTAGAGACCGGTAACAGCAAGATAAGAGTCTCCCCTCGCAGCTCTCCAAGGAAGCTCTTCAAATTAAGCACCATGCAATGACAACAACATTTGCACCTCAACAATTACAACTTCTGAGAAAGCAGAATCCCTTCTGCCTCTGGAAATAAGCTTAGAGATACTGCCACATACTTTGACAGACTCCACTTCTCCTGTCAGGGGGGCCATGTTCGTTTGGAAGGCTCAAGCCAATCGGGCACACACAATCCAAGTAAGCATAAATCCAGCAGATCCCTGAACAGAGACATTTCTGACTATAAAAAGACTTTTTTTTCTGGTTTCCCAATTGAAATAACAGAATGATGAGGAGAACAGAGGCTAGGAGCACAGGAGCCAGCCATATGAAATGCTAAATTCATTACAGTATCTTCCCCATTTTTTCTTTCCTTTTTTTTTTTTTTTTCTTTGGCTCCTGCAGTAATCCTACATACACCCAAGCGCACTAATTCTGAGGACACTTGTGAGAAAATGGAACTTGATTTCTCTCGTGAGCAACAATATGAGATAGCTTTGCAGTGAATCTCTGTGTGAACTAATTTCTTCCCACTTCTGCTCAGAAGGATAATCAAAGCCACTACTGTATGGAACCTTTAGATATCTCTGTATAAGAGGGAAAAATAGCAGACAGGCCAGCTTTCTCAGCAGCGCTGGGACTGGAGTAGACAGCAAAGGGATTTATGGTGCACAGCATTTATCATGGGTTACACTTCTTACTGTCCTTTTTCTAGACAAAGACTTCAAGCAACATTCAAAATCACCTGTTTGTAAGCTACTCTGCATGATATTATTGAACTAGTACTGGTTGATACCATAAGGCCAGGGAAGCACAGGGAATATTTTGGATTCAAATCAAGACCACTCTTGTCAGTGTTTGCGCTTCCTGAGCTCCTGTGAAACAAATATCTGCTCAGGAACAACCAGCCTCAGGGCACGAGAGGAAAAGCATCTGGGTCTTAGAAGACACCTCTTATACCCACATGGAGTAGCTGCCAAGATGAGAGTGCCACAAAGTCTGCAAACACACAAAACATGAGCTAGAAGGTTGTGTAGTGATTGAACGTTGCTGCTGCTCTAGTCCTTACATAACTGGGTGCTAGGCATATTTGGATTGCTTGGCAACCCTGTCCTTGGAGTTTGGGAATGGGGTATGAGAAGGGAAGAGGGAAATAGGGATGTCATAAGACACGGAGGGTGGTTGAGGAACAGCTGCTCTACTAGTCTACAATGCATGCAACTCTCTGACCCTCAGAGGAAGAGCATAAGGGCAAACCAGCAGTGGTTCACGTCAAGGTTACCCATAGTTATTCAGTCTGGAGAATCCATGACACATGACCAGGAAAGTGAAGGCTGGGAATTTTGATTATGCTTACCGGAATAACAGTAAATTTCACAGTAAATAAAAGTAAATTTCACCCCATTTTTCTTGCAAAGATTAAGTTTCTAAACTAAATGGATGAGTAATGATTTCTTACATACACAAAACTTATCACAATTCACAAAATATCAACACAGGCTATTTAGTGTACTACATGCACAATTAAAAAGCAGAATATAATATAAACAGTCCTCCATTTAAAAAATACTTCTAGAGTTCTCTTTCAGCTGTGAAATAATTATGTAAGCAAACATGAATCCATACAGGTACAGCAAAATACTCATCTTATTTGTGTTTCCTTTAAAGCTCTAATTGTAAAATAACTTCAAAACAATTCTAGGTAACACATAAGAAACAATAACTTACCTGATAGTAAGTTTTTATTTGTTTCACCAAAATGGACAAATTTTGAATCCTTAGTGATGCATCATTATTGACTTTTTTGTTTATTCTCTGGCTGGCAGACTTTGGATTTCTGAAAGAATGAAAATAAAAAAAAATGCTGAAAATTAATTTCTAAATCTATTTCTAAAAAAAGATTATACTGTTAAATGCCAGTGTAACAATGTCTGTTTTTCTAAAACAAATGATATAGTTAGTGTGCCAGCAGAAGAATTTATTTTCTTGGTTACTATGCCTTTTTTCCCCCCACAAGCAAAAAAGGAATTATGATTGCCAGAGGCAGGGAGAAGTTAAAGAAGTTAACCAAAATATCAATTTCTGATACAGCTAGGCAGATTAGCACTCTTTTTGGCTATTAATGTAATATATAATGGATAACATCTGCCAGAAATACAGGAATTTGGATATGAGAAGAAGAAAGTTTTGATGGCTGAAGACAGCTCTCCATATCTTTATATGGAGCCACACTTCCAACGGGATAAAAAAAAGTCTGAACATGAATATAATGTAAATATTCTAACACATACTGCACATTGGTAATCAGTCTTCCATCTCTACACAACTACAAATGGAAAATATTTATTCTACTATTTACAGCTATTTAAAAAAACTTAAGGGTCTGTCACAGCATTAAAGCATTATACATGCATTAAAAGTTATGTTTGTATTTCACAGAAATTGATAAGGACATTTGAAGCTAACACATTGATCTTAAGTAGAAACAGGCTTTTGCTTATATGAACTGCCCAAACTACTCAAGGAATAGTTACAATTTAGTTTCTTCTCTTTGACTCAAATCTGCACTCCTCATAATAAAACCATGTTAACACTGAACAAAAATTGATTAAACTTTTAAGACATTATCATCCACTTACAAATATGACTTAATTACTCAGCTATTTCAAATTGTAAATCAAGATATGTCCTTATATTCAGCTCCATTTATTTACAAAAGCTTAATCCAGAATAAACTTTCATTTGCTTAATTCTAACACATGAGTGAACACACAGATCATCTTTCCCTGCACACTTGTTGTTGCACCCCAGAGCAAAGATGACAAATACAGAAAACTACTTACACACTCATCATCTGAAGAATATGTAAAGTACATTATTATTATGCCTGATACACGTACACAGGAATATTCATAGACATGGGATTGATGCATTTCTGTATACAGACTCTTTATAGCTGTGGTATTTAAATATAATCACCAACCCAGCCCTTCTCAAAAAGTAGACCAGTTGCAACTTTTACTGCCCTGAACATAATGTTATCGTGATTTGTTTTGATTCAACTTACTACTGTACTTTGGTAGTACGGAATTCTCTCTGTATGGGTGTGATTATCAGCCATTTTACATAACTTAGGTACTAAAATGAATATTTTTTCATCTGCCTTTTACAGCAGTGTCTTTTTGGCATTTTTAAGAAAGATTTTGTTTCTGTTATCTGTTTTTCAGGCTATTAAGATTCCACTATTAGGGAACATGAGCGTAAATATAAATAGAAAAACCACAGCTGAGAAAGGAAGCTAGATGGTATTTAAGGTGCACCCACAAGGCAGTCATTTTTAAAAGGAAAGCAGTATGCATAGCATCTTCCTTCCTTGGATCTATGAATATGAATCTAGGAAAATTAGGGCACATTCTGTGAATAACTTGCCTCTTTCCTAAATGCTAATCACATTTCTAAGAGTGTTACGAACAACTGAGGTATGCTATAGTCAACACTATGTGATCTAGATATGATCCTGATTTTATGAATTAGAAAAGTCAGTCTTCAGCTGCAAAAGCAAATAAATAGACTAAAAATTATTACACTTTATAGATCTGAATAGAATTCTGAATAGAATCCTTTCCTGACTGAATTCATATGAATACATTAAAAACAGTGTAGGTATATATATATACATACATACACACACACACATAAATATTCCTTTGAGATAAAACCTGCTGACCTGAGAGCATGCAAAGTAGAGCCTCCTATTTTTGTGTTTGTATCTCCAAAAAATTGGTTTGGACCCTTAATCTGATAGTCGTTAAGATTATCAACATCATTTCTACAGCTGTGTGTTTCATGTGAATCTCCCTTACCATAATTCAAAAAAAAAAGAGTTTATCATAACAGCTCTTTATTTAGGATCAACAAAAAATGAGTGTGTAACCACAAGAATTCAAAACATATGTCAAAAGAACACTTCAAAAGCTGCATGAGAAACTTCAGGCAGATCTTGTAAGAACAAAAAATCTAGCATTTACACAGCACTATATCTAGCACTATGTAACAGTTTACAGACATTAATCTCCATATTTTAGACAAACATTTACTATCCCAATACTGCAAATGGGAAATGAACACAGAAAAAAAAATCATGCACCACAGGAAAGACAACAACAAAGATATATGCAGAAGGAAGTAATACACAGGCAACTAGCGCTCAAGACTGCTTAAGACTTAAGTTCCATGCCTTCGTCAACACCACCTTTTATGTTTCACACTCTACTAATTCTCTGTTGGCACTGATACACTTGCATATATCAAGAATCAGGCAAATTTGCCTCATATTTTATGGAACAATGTGAAAATAAATGTTTGAAATCTTAAGTACAAAATTTTGGAGAAGATCAGTAAGCACTGAGTGTCAATTCCACGCTTCTTTTGTGATGAAAATTATCACAGTGGGTCAAAATTATCATGTTGCATTGAACAGTTTCATTTCTGTATCTTAAAATGGAAATTATTTTCATGAATTACAGGAAACACAGCTTACTAAAGCTGTGAATTTTCTGTGTGGACTTTGTGCCACAGATGTGTTCAGGCTGCATATCTATCACCTGAGTAAACTCACAGTCCAACTACATGACTCTCTGCTAGTGAAGACCATCGCTAACTTTGAAAGATCAGAATGTCAGGCTCAGGACAACTTGATGCAGAGAACAAATTTGTTTTAGTAATATCTAGTAATCTTCAGTTTGTCTAAAGGATTATGGCAAAAGTTCCAATAAAACAGCAATATCCAAGATTTTCTTAACTTTTTTCAGAAATATGTTTAAAATGATTACATCAACAAGAATATTTTCAGTATATTTGAGACTTAACTCTTTGCACTCGATGATGGATAAAAATAAGGTAACTAAATATACTACTAAAAAAATTGCCACCGATCATTTTTTAATATAATTAATTATGTAGTGTAGCCACATTAACTCACTGGAAATAGCAAGAAGCAACAGAAGAGTTTTCTTTGAAGGATAATAGCCCAATACTACAAGGAAAGACATCAAACAAGGCAGGTAAGCTGTCTCTGATATCCTTGATAAGCATTAGCAATGACTAGAAGGACTTAGGTGCAAATACTCTTTCTAACCCTTCCCAAAGTCCTACTCACACTACCTTCAGCCACAAACAGAACTTCACCACTACACTACAGCAATATAATCCCATTATATGAATGCCATATATAATGACATTATATCATATACATATATGTTTCTAACCACATTGTACCATGTAAAAAAATATACTTTATTAATACAAAATATAAATAGGTTACTTACCCAAGCATTGAAATTCATATGGATCACTTGGCAAATGAAGAGTACTTTTGTGCTTGTATTTAGAAGTGTTCCTTTATCACTGCCTTCTGACTTTTACATTATATTTGAATGGTCAGTTTTGCCCCCAAAACTGTATTAAATAGCCAAGAACGGGTTTGACAGATCACTGCTTCTTCCATACAAGAACTTCAGTTAGGTCCTTCAGCTGGAACACTCTTAGTTTAAAAAGCAAACACTTCATCCCTCCTACCGATAATCAGATTACACTTGCTTCCAACTTTAAAACTCAGGTGTTTCCTTGACCCGGAGAACTCTGTTTTTGTATAAATGAAAATTATTCAAAACTAACAAACAAAACAAACAAAAAATGCCTTCTTGAAAATTGCCTCATCTCTCTCCTCTCAAAGAGGAAATAACATAGCATGAGGTCTTGTTTTCCATCATATATTATAACATAACTGTAGTCTGTGAAGACTCTCCAAGCCAGGAATGCTCTGATGAAACATATTGAAATAACTAAATGAAGAAAATTCATGAAAAATAGGAAAACATATTTTCCTAAAATGATAAAATTTGGAACACAGAACTCCACAATTTTTAGTGCTTTTAACAGCATACATCTTCCAATTAACTTCTTTAATAAATTGTTGCAACTAAATCATCATACCAGTGTACATAATTTATGTTATCCACAAAAATAAGTTATATTTTTATTCATAGCAAAAAATGCTGTTATCAAAAAGCATTTCATCCAATACCACTAAAATAACCTATAACATGATGTTAGGAGTACAAATAACTTTCAAAAGCGCAAGAAAATAACTGAAGTTCTACCAAGCTACCTTTTTAAGCTTAAGAACATAAGATAAACCAACAAACACAAATCCTGGTAAATAAAATTGTCAGATTCTAATGGTTAGCACATTAGTTAAACTACAAATATTTTCAAACCAACGCATACTACAACTCTGAATTCCTCCTTTTATTAGGTGGAAGAACTGAACTGCTTCACTAGTGAATAGCCTAGCAAAATAGGGCAAATCTGTCTAGAAGTCAATAGGAAGCAGAGCAGTAAAAGATAGCCTTAAGCAATTTTACATTTAAGAGTAACCTACTTATGACAAGATACATCAATTTCAATAGCAACAAAACCAGATAAAAGCTTCTACCCCAACAGGGCATTAGTATAAAGACTACTGCATACAGAGAGAACTTCAGTGATTCCAAAGTGTTATCAGTGAGTTAGAGATTGAGAGCTCATATAATCAGGGATTACATGTCTAATTTTTCATTGACCAAAATCTATTACAAATAGGAATATGATAGCTTAATGGCTTCATGCTTAAATCCATGCAGGCTGCAAACCAGTTGTGTCCTCTCCTGCCATCTGTTCCTTGATGGTACTTAAGGATCAAATCTAGTGTTACAATGCACACTAGTTTTAAGTACATTGTTGTCTGAATGTATTTGTCCAGTATGGTTAAATGCTAAAAAAGCACTTGCTGAGAAAAAAATGCTACACAAGTTGGCATTTTGAAAGGTCATAAATATTGACTTTAATCTATTTGAGGTTTAGCTTACTACTGCCACAGTATAGTATTGACTTTCACATATAAACGTTATTTGTCTAGTAAAGTTTTATTCTTGGTAAAGTCTCTTTAATGGAAATACTGAAGTTGAGCTCCATGCCAAGTATTTCAGTAACTGCTGATATCAAAAGTTTTGGACAGCTTTCAAATAATAAAGTCACATTTTCACTATTCACTATTAGCAAGAAAATATCAAACACAAAAGAAATGTGGTTTATGAAGAAATTGAGTGCAGTACCAGAGTCCATTTCTCTGAATGTTAAAATAAAACTTGGGTCTTCACTGAAAAATAGTAATGACAATGTTCAAAGTGCTTTAAGTATTTGAAGTAACACCACATTAAGGCAATGAAGTTATCAAGCACCTCTGCATATGAGTTTAAAGGAATACTGGCCTTCAACTAGCTTCTTGATCAGTCTTTAAAATCCTTACAGACTAAGGATTTGCCTGAAGAAATTTGAATCTTGCAGAGTGGAATTCTGAATTACATTACTGTCAGAAGCTGAACTGTGACCAAGCATGTTCTAGTAACATAACGTCTAGTAATAAGATTGTATACTCCAAAATTTTCCCACATGTCTGTCAACATGATTAGTTTCTATGGTCAAAAAATATTTCCCCTATATTACTTACACACACACACACAGAAAAAAAAACCCAACAACAACAAAAAAAATCCTTTTTCTATACCTCCAGCACATGTTCACCAGCATTTCAATGCTGAAACGGTTTTAGAAAGACGATATCAATATCTTCCCTAAGCAATAATTCATGAGACAGGCTGTTGAAGCTTCTGTCTTTATCCTAGACACATTCTTATCTGAAAAAGAAACAGCAGTAAAATCCCTCCATTTCTTGGACAGCTTCATGCAAGACATGCAAGTACTGTGACTGGAATGTCACAATTAGAGTGGACAAGGCAATGGCCCTGTGATGTCGCACAATGCAATGACTATTACAATTGAAGATCTGCAAATGGATTTGCCAAAGAGGCAAGGGATATATATTCTGCAGTTGCTGGAGCGCAGATTTCTTTTGAATCCTGCTTAATCAGTCTAAATTTATGTGCTTAGATAGCATCCATTAAAATGATCTTCTCAGCCCAATTTGGAATATGAGTGCAAATGCTGTGATTTATGCTAACAGCTCCTTTGGCTTTTTAGCAGGTATTTATGACAATTACGTCTTGTAAAATGTCTGAGTTAATGGCATTCAAGGAGGAATGCACAGTTAAAATGTTGGTATAAATCTGCAAACATCTGCTCAAACACCTTAAGGTATCATTACAAACACTGACAAATGCTTTTCCAAAAAATAGGGCACATCAGCATCTCTATTTAAGAATGCTTTGCCAACTCTGCATTTAGCAAAGACTGACTACACATACCAAAATTTCAGCAGCTGTAACAAACATTTTTTGCCTCATGTTAAGGCAAGTATCATGCAGTAGGTCTAGTATCACAGGCCTTCTGACCCCTGCACATGCATATGCCCAAAATTGTGAGCTATCAGGATGCTAAAGCTGTGTTAAAGTTTTTAACATGACAGGGCAGCCTACAACAAACTACAGTGATTACAGGGTGCATGGCTACCAAGAACACACATGGAAAGTGTTGAATATATGTGGACAGTCTCTCTCCTCTGTACTGCAACATCTGATGTGGCTGAACAATACACAAGCTGGCAGCATGGTGCTCTGGCTGGTGCTCGCTCTGCCTTTTCTGTGCCACTGTAAAGGAGACATCTAATTGCTCATAGTTTAAGAGCTCTTGAACAGCTGTGTTTGAAGCAGCACCACTAGCCTCAGTACAAGGTAACCCAGTTTCCCCCTTCTCAGTCAAAATGAATCTACTGCATCTCATTAGAGCTTTGCCAAGTGGTCCCACTACTAGGGGTATTACTTCCACCAAGGCACACTCTCCTCACACCTGTATATGCCCAGGCAGATATGTGAGGGTGCATACAGTCAGATGAAATCACAACGCAGTCAAAATATGCAGTGACATTTAATTTCTTTTCTCCCCATTATGCAATGTAATTTAGAAGTCAAAAGCTATCTTCGAAAAAACTTTGAAAAAAAAGGACTGCGTGCAACTCTCTCTGGTGAATAATCCTGTAGGGAGATAAACTACAAGGACTCCTACACTGCCATGGTGATCATCAAAAAAACCTGCCCTCATTAAAAAACAATTAACATTAAAAAAAGCTGCCAAAGGCACTCAAAGGAAGGAAAAAGGGCATCCACACAGTTACACGCCAATTAAACTCTGAGCAAAAACAGGATCGCTATCCTTCTGTGATGTTTCAATCATCTACGGCAGAAACAAATAAGCAAAAATGAACCTCCACTAAAACATTATCACTCTGTACCTGAGGATGAGTATAAAACTATTTATATTGGTGTGAAAGACTCTCATGATTTAGACAAAGCACACAGAATATATTCAATCAGGCAGAAAACACTTTTCTATGAGGCTTTACACATGAATATAACTATGCTCCCTGCTTTAGAACAACTGAACTGAATTTGAAAAACAGCCTGATATTTACTTTGGATATGTTCAAGTTTAGAAATCCCTTGGGAACCTGGAAGGAGATTGTAAAAATGTGACTCCAGGGAATTTGAAAAGATAGCCGTGTGAGGAGGACAAATGGCTGGCATTAATTTGCAGGTGCACTGGATGCCAACAAGCATTGCGAAAGGAGATAAAGAGATGGGGCAGACAAATTCCCAGCTCATCCGTCAGCCCAGCTTCCTGCCTGAAATTTGAGGCTGCGCCTGGCCAGAAAGGGGCAGAGTGCGCTTCTGCCGACACCGACTTCCTCTGCGGTTCTGAAAGCTGCTTTTGTGGAGAGTATTGAAACTTCTTACGTGCCCCTCTGAGCAGGTATATGTGATCAAGAAAAAGTGCCTTAGGGTCTTTCTCCTTTTAATGACATTACTTTTATCGGCCGAAATGGGGCACCCCTTTTAAGTTCACAACAGCATGGTGAAAAAGATCAATAAAGGGACATACTGCTCACTCTTTTACAATATATGTTACTTGGATCATTTCCAGCAATATGAAACTCTGTCCAGGAGTTCACAGTTCTCTTTCTAGCATCCCTTCCTCGAGCTTCGCAACAGAAAATCGACACTTGACATGGACTGGACAAGCGTCTTGAGAAGAGTTCCAAGCACAAATTACTCAAACCTTTTCCCCTCCCAACCGGATCTGATATCCCCAAACAGATTTGGATATGCAATATCTTCATCAATCCAGACACCAGTAACTTTATAGAAGCCCTTTCACAGTGATTACTATGAAAAAATACCTACAAAAGTTAATTGTCAATGATAAAGAAAAGGAGATTGCTAGCTTCATAAACTGTATCTGCTCCTTCAGGATCAATGCTCTCCTTGTATACCTCACACCAATTCAGTATTAGCAACCAGCATCTGCACAGTGTGGACAAGTGCTTTACTTACCCTCCAGATCATCGCTGGCGATTGAAAGTAGAGCAGGCTCAAAAAAAAAAGTCCGCAAACTACATTTATAGTTCTCTAATTACAACACTTTTGAGATTTGAAAAATGTACTCATGTTAACCTAAATTATTCAACATGAAATTCATATAATAAAGGACTGTCTTCACTATAATTCAGATATGACATGGCACACTTTCCTCCACCATTCTTCAACATCAAGATTTTATAGGAAATAAATATGAAATGGAATTCCACTACGTCTGCTACACTACCTGAAGCGCTCAAAAAGGTTACTCATGAAAAAAAGGATAAGCAAGCAGATATGTGAAAGTCCTCTGCAGAATTAACTTCTCCCCTTCCCCCTCCAAGAAGGGTTGCAAGAAAACAGATTTTTTAAAAAGTGTCTATTTTTTCCTATTTTCCTCCACAGAAATACGTGTGTGTACACATGCAGGTGAGCAAAAAGTAGGGCAAAAATAAAATGGGAAATAATGGTTCACTTGTCATCTAAGTCACATTTTTTTCAAGACAACATTGAGTTAAAAAAACCCACTTTTCCGAGCTTATGTAATATACAAGCTTACAAATAATGCATCTGCTCTTCTTAGAGGTTTTGATCTTTTTGAAGATATGAGCAACTTTTTCAAATCGTGTCTGTGTTACGAGAAATTTATCACTAGTGACACTTTGGTATATTTATGTTTATACTTTTCATTTATTTTTTAATATTACATTTCATAAAATAAAAAAATAAGAGTGAAACAAAAAAGTTAAAATAATAAGACAGACAAAATATTTGTTAATTGGTATAGAGGAATAGAGAATTTTTTTAAAAGACTGGAAGCAGGGAGAAAAAAAATCAAAATGGGAGGGAGATTTCAATTACTTAAGCCTGAAATTAGTTTTTTCCTTCTAGTCATGTGCAAGTTTGATCGTCAACTTCAAAATACAAAATATAACCTACTCCACTACCATTTGTTTTTAATACAAACATAAAATTAAACTCCTGTAAACAGATTTTACAGCCAAACATGTCTGCAATGAAAAATACGAACATTTATTACAATTGTTTCTACTTCTTTTACCACATCAAAATATTCACAAAAAATTTTTTTTTAAAAAAAAAAGATATTTTATGACAATGATCCAAAATAACCACTACTTATTGCACACAGTAACCTCGGGCACATCATCTTTGGGCACCAAAATCAGATTCAAACTTCATTACATTTGACAATACGTTCTCCCTCAATCTCTATTTCTGTTCCAACATTGGAACATGTTTAAAAATATTTTTAAAATTTTAAAATATTTGCAATATTTATGTATATTACATGTAATCATGTAAAATAATTATGCATGCAAACTGGAGTTTTAAAGTAAATGGAAGTATGAAAACTGTTTTGGGCAGAAAACTACATTCAATTTCTATGAATTCCTAGGAAAAAAATTACACTCTACTTTAGAAGCCATTGCTAAGGTTTAGCTACCCTTCCAAAAGCAGGCTTTCAGAATACTTTTGTTTTACAACCCATACAAAGGCCATTAGAAAGAGAAAATGTCTAACCTGGAGAAAATAGTCTACACACATACAGGTAATAGTATAGAAACAGCATCAGGAACAGCTGAAGCAGATTAGGATCAAGAAGCTGTCAACACATGTAAAACTAAGAAATAACTCATTGACAAAGCAGCATATTAAAGTGACGAGAGGAGAAAAAAAAAGAAAAAAAACCTTCAGGCAAAGGCCAATACTACCTCTATGACAGGTCTGTTATGTTTTCTGCTACAGTATTTTGAATTAAAGGGAGAGAGAACAGGAGGGAAGAGAACAGTAGGGAAGATACTCCAAAAGAGCAAAGAAACAGTTCTTGCTCTTAGCAATGGGCATTTGTGGAGTCTGTAAGATACTATACAAGATAGATTACATAGAACTTAAAAGCAAAAGACATTAAAGTTCCATTGCAGTTTCCTCTATATAAAGCTCAAAATAAATTTACACATATTTTCTCTTCTACCATAACCACCATCCAACACCAGAAATGTATGTACCTGGCTTTATTTAATCATAACAGTATCAATATTAAATCCTCCTTTGAAAGGAGGAACATTCACTTCCTTCTTTCATTCTTCATTTTGAATTTTGCTGATGGATTTTCAACTTCAAAATAGCATGACCAAGGTATATGCCACAATAACTGAGTATTTAAAGTGTAAGAAACACTGATTTGAGATCAAACGAGATTATGCCAGAGCTACTGGGATACTGCCAGAACTGTTCTAATGATTAAAAAGATCTTAAGTCGTAAATATCAGATACCACATAGATAACAGATAAATATGTTTAGTTAGAACACTATGACTCTAGAATTGCCTGTACTACAAAAGATTTATTATACTTCATAAGTAAACTAACAACAATAAGATAAAATCTTAAAGAAAGTACAGCTGCACTTGTGATAAAGTTAACAACACTGCATCCAAACCTAATGACCCTAAGCAGGATCTTGCCCCAAGTCTACTGCAGAACTCCCTCCATTTCAGTAGGTTAAACATTTAATTCTATGTACAAACCTAATTATTAATGTTTAAAGAAAAAAGAGAAGAAAAGTGTGATATCCTACCAAAGTAGTTTTCCTGTTCTCCTCTCAAAAAAAAAAAAAAAAAGAAAAAAAAAGAAAAAAAAAAGAAAAAAATATGCTCCCAAGGGATACAGAATCTTTATCTTTCTTAGTAATTTTGCGTATTATCAAGTGACAGAACTGACCCAGTTGTAATGACTACTCCAGAGAACAAAGCAAACTCAAATGCAAGGCTCCCGGATACACCTTTCCAAAAAAAATCAGTTATATTTTTTGCAAAAATAAGTATTTTTATGTATTTCAACATGAGGAACTGCTTTATTTTATTAAATTAAATGTGCTGCAAATATCTGTATGCACATTAATATGTACAAATCTCTACTTATTTAAATATTGAGTGATATCAAGGACCCTAACTACCCTCAGTTACACTATGAGCATACATATCAGGCCTTGCAAAAAGACTGCATTCTTTTAATTGTAAAACGTTAATAAACATTAACATCCTTGATAAGAAATAAACCAGTGCATTACAAATGTGATATCTGCCTACACTTCATCATGCACCAAATCGTATCAGTATTTTATTTTGTCCAGTAAACACAACATGCTAAATATTCAACAAGATCTTCCAAAACTATCAAGAAATTATGCCAGACTTTTTTTTTGCTTAAGGATGGATTAAGAAAAACAAAAATGAACCCATTTTAGGAGGTTAGGAGACAGGCAAATTTCTGCTATGCCTTCTTGGAAGAGTTTGTAGTTCCCATCTCAAGGATATCGCAAAAAACACAACTGAACTGTAGGACAGTTTACTGAACTGAAAATAAGCTGAAGGAGATGGGATGAAGGAAAGGAGACATGAACTGTGAAGAATACATAAGCTTAAGGAAGTAGAAAGAAAACAGAGACAGAAAAAGAGGTCAAGCACAAAGTATTCCAAGTACAACCCCCACTTCAATCTCTATTTCCTAATAAAATCTCAGCCACCTCTGAGAAGTACAAATGATATTCACCTCATCAGCCCAATTCAAAATTTAGGCAAAACTCTTTGATTGTAAAAATAGACCATATTTATTTCCAGCAAACCTGATCATGGTAAACATTCCTTTGAGCCACTCACTAAAGAAATCACTTCATTATACACATGTAAATGTACATTATAAATTCTATTTTCACCAACAAAATTTCTAGGCATTATAATTGCAACATGAATTTTAGAACAACAATTCTCTCCAATAATTAGTGGCATCTACTAGCATCTACCGGAGACTGAAAGAAAAATTACAAAAGAAAAAGGGAGGATACAGTCTTCATATTACTCGACTTATTTTTCCTCAAATACTCTACGCTAGTATTCTTAATGCCAGACTCTCAATTTCACTTTCCCCGGTATGTTTTTTTCCCCTTTATTTTCATGCCTAGCCACAACCTGACTGAAACCGCCTTCTCCTCTTTGGTCTTCTTCACAAGAAAGAGTTAAGTGGACTACAGTGTGTGTTCCCTCTTCCTTTCAGAGCCAGGCAGCTGGCAGAAGCACTGGAGATGGAGTCCAGTTTTCAGGAAAGATATAGGCAAGCCAGGAGTACAGGCTGGCAAGATCAGCTGTTTGGAAAAAAAAGAGTGTACAATTGAAGACTAAGAGCTCTGAAAAGAAGCTAATGAGGCAGGTTACACATTCTAGGCACACGCCATTGGAGTGCTGGAAGGAAACTGTCAGTTGGTCCACCTGGAAAATTCTATGGGTATGAAAGGCCCATAGAATGCATGATGGATTCAGTCAGTGGAAAATAGTGGGAAAACAGTCAAAGGAAGAAAAACAAGGCCGGGGGCTGGGGGAATTCATCCTTTCAAATCTTCAGTGCGTGTTGACAAAATACATAATATAGATAGCACTGATTAATATATCCAATTAAGAAAAAAGTAACAAATAAAACACAGATAAAAGACAACGGGTTCTCAGTAAAACTATATTCATTTAGCTTCAGAATTTGTAAATTAACTATATGGCATTTGTCCCACAGTTACTTGGAAACAAAGCCACTTCCACAAACAACAGAGACAACTGTATTCTGCTTTTAAAAGTTTTTTTCTGATGTGCTTTGCATGTGACCAAATATCAATGGTAGTGCTAAATGTAGTAAGAGTCCTAAACTTAAAAATACTCCTCTGCAAGTAATTATATTCACGAAACAAGTAACTGCTGAACCAACAGCTTATATTACAAGATACTTACAAAACTCATGCATTTCTTGTTAACTGAATTCCAGTAGGATTGTGTATCAGAGAACAGGACTTAAGGGAAACCAAAACTAATATATATATATATTCATAACATTAGAAGCATTCTGAACAGAGATAAAGTTATGAAGCATGCCTGGTATGTTTCCCCCTCTCCTTGGCAGGCACAACCTTCCTGCAGTTACCAGTTGCCTTTTCGGTTCCCCGCAAAAGACACGTAACCCTTTTGCAATCAAAAATGAAGGTTCAGATTTAGGAAAAAAATGAAGGTATCTATTCATAGGTATCAGATACTGATTGATCCTGGTAGAAGGTAGGTGGTAGGCAACTAAGTACTTTTGAAGAACTGGACCTAAGTTTAAACAGAAAGTGAGAGACAATCTCTCTCTCTCTCTCAAATTAGCAGCTAATATTCTGACAATGAAACTCTCCTTAATTAAGGAAGAAGAGAACTGCCTGGGGCTTCTCTAGTTCGTGACTAACTCTTCAGATGTAATTTGGCACTAAATGGAATCCTTTAAGTTTTCCTACATAGTCAAATATCCAAAAAGACATACACAGAACATTACAGAGTAGTTTCTGTTTTTCTGATGGATGTGATACTAATAAAGTCAACTCTGATAAAAAACAACTGTCTCAGCACCCACTATCCTACAAATACTCCAACACTGACATCTGTTTCCTCTGTTTGAATCATTACAGTTCTTGGAAAATAAATTTGGTCTAGACAAGCACAAGAAGCAAATGACATACAAAGAAACTCTCACTTGTAGCTAATACAGGATAGGATTAACTCTTTCTTTATCCTAACAAAAAAGCTTTTATAGGTAACAAAAACCTCATATTAGACTGTAAAATTGTTCACAGACCATGCCTAATCCAGTACTAACACTGACTTCTATGGTCACAGCATTTGTTTTTTAAATATTTGGCAAAAATAAAATGTTTTCAAGTAGAAGAGCAACTGAATCACAACAGCTCTAAATGCTTCTGCTTGTTCATACTTTCAACTCCTTTAAAAGCATCTAATGCTGCAATTTTCCAATCCAAGAAACCAATCTACATCCAATAATAACACATCAAAGACCAAATTCCCGGCTGACAGGTACTCACTCACTGTATTCTCACACAAAAACATTTACAGCTTCAAATATCTCAGTACTACTATAAATAATAAGTACCCTGTAACACAACATACTTGAAAAACAATTTTTACTAGTGCTTTTCACATGCATGTACACATGGCCTTCCTCACGACTTCTGCCAGAGCAGCACTTCCTTGTTCTATAGCTCCTCAGGGCACCATACCTTGGAGCTATGGATTCCAAATACTAACGTGAAGTCGTTGATAACTTAAAAAGAACAAAAAACAGAAAACAGGAAAGTGTTTTGCAGTGTTTTGCTTCTCCAATTATGATACAAATTTTTGTCACATTTCCTGACCACATGATAATTTAAACTCCTGGAAAGAAAAAGAAATACTAGTAAGACTGAAAATGCTAAAAATGTGTTAATGTTTCAAATTATATCTTTTAAATGTTTTTGGAAATTGAGATGTTTAACAGACAGATATTGAAAGTGAATAGGTCTATAGCCTCAAAGTTAACTAAGGTTCCCACAGTGACTTTACCAGAAACATAAAAAAAAAAAACTTTCCTCTTTCAATCTTGACAAAAAAGCACTACCCACAAATGAGAAAGCTCTCTCAGAAACTTATTCAATTCTAATCAATCCTAATACATTTCAGATCAAATATGTTAGATTTTAAAAAAAAAATCCAATGCAATTAAGCATTTGTAAAATAAAATTATTTTTATGACAATATTTTACACATATCCCTAAATCAAAGCAGTTTCTTGTTGACTTGACTACCAAAGTCTTTTAAAATCACATCTTTATCAAATGTTTTATACATATGCACGCAACAATTCCTAAATCAACTGTAGTCATCAGGACATGGGGTCAAAGATGCATACACGATGTCAAAGTTGAATTCAAAACACAGTGCTTGAAGCATGGGCTTATTTCCTTACTGAAGCTTTCCATTTTACTTACATTTTCAAAGGCAGCAGGTTTCTCACATAAGCTTTGATCAGGCTGTATTATTTCTCACTATTTCAAAAACTTACTGAGAATTTTTAACTGCAAGATTATATTACTCAAAATTGCCTTGTTTCAATTCTAAATTAGCCTTGAGCTTCCAGCTATCCCATATTCTAATTGAATGGAAGTTCTATTCATTATAATGCTTGGTTATATTTCAGAAATTACTCAGTTTATATATAAGCCCAGTAAGAAACTGAAATTATAGAGTAATAATATTGTTTCAGTGAATGCATCACTCACACTCCACTTCCAAGACTTTTTTCAGAAAGTTCACTTATACCAAATTGTCCATGTTTCTCAACGTAACAGAGATGAGTACTCAAAATTTATGTGCACAGAAGTTAGTTCAAGATTCTAATTTCAAAAGGATAAGAATTCAGTCTTAAATGCAGTACTAATCTTTTACTTAGATGGTTAAACATATCAAGCACCAAAAGCAAAGATCTTTAAAGCACTTGATATGAAAAAACACTATAAACAGAGTTCAGGGATGCCCATCACCACTGTGCAGTGTAACAGCTGTCATACAAGCTGCTCACACATTGGTGTATTTACCAAGCCATCCATAAAACGAAAGTTATTCATACCTATGCAAACAAAAGATGTACTCCCCTATAAAAGGCTGAAATATTGGGAGAGGATGGGGGGGAAAAAAAAAACCTTCCTCCTCCACACATGCATTATTTTCATGATTACATCACTGTGCACTTGACAAAGGTGCTACTCTCTTAGCACTACAGAAGTGGGCAACAATCCAGTCAAAACAAAGATTAAAAAACATACACCCCAAACCCCCACAGGCAGTTGGTTATTCCTGTATTTTTGTAACTGGCAATCTCTGATATGTTTTACAAATTATAAGCTATATATTTTTTTAAATCTCTAAAATCTTACATCGGTAAAATTATACTGAAAACTTTCTACCAATCACAGCTTTTAATAAAAACATTAAGACATGTAAAAATGTTCATTCCGTGGTTTGAATCCAAGAAATATTCTAACTATCATATAACACTCCAGCTTTATTAGAAAACTTTCACCTACTCAAATTTGGAAATGTGAAAAATAATGGAGAAATAATACAGAATAGCCCATTTGGTTAGTAGACAATATTATGTGACTCATATTGTCCTTAGGTTATACCACAATGCACACTAATAGTGGCGCTGAAATCTTTTTAAACCAACCAAGTTGTTCAGAAATTTAGTTTAGGACTGTGACTTACAGTAGAAGGAACCTTTATGCTTCTGAATGCAAACCTGGGAAACTGCATTCACAGTGATACAAGTGTAATTTTCCAGTAAGACACAGTCTAGACACGATTCTCCCTGCATTAGATCCTGCAAATACCTCTCTGACATTATAAATACTGCACTGTGAGCAGATACGAGTATCTGGCATGCTTCAGACCACATGACTGCCTCCAGCGTAAAAGAAAGAAGACATTTTTTACTAAGGTTGCTAGCGAAGGAAAGAGGCGCTTTCCTGAGAAAGCGGGGCGTACAAGAGAAGACAACTGCAGCGAACAGACCCAACGCTCCACTTCGAAACACTTACATTTGCAGCATGACTTCGTTCAGAAACACGCCATCCACTAGCGCCACATATTCTTCCAGGTTGGTTCCGTTTCCTCCAGCTAACGGTCCAAACGTCTTAACCTAAAACATAATCATCGCCACTGTGACAATAACTCCACCTTATTCTCTGCAACAATGCATTTATCCTTAAATAATAAGCAAGTAAGTGAACAGTGTGTAAAGAAAAAAATGCTTACCCAGGTGACAAGAGGGCTAGACATGAACTGCTCCAAAAGGGGCGTGAATATCTCGTTCTCCATTTTACAAAAAAAAGGTTAACATCAATGCAGATGCTCTGATGCAAAAAGAAATACGAAGAGTCCTTCACTGTAGCAACTCTAAAACACTCTAAGGATTCAGCTGGAGTAAGGGAACCCCATTTTTTTACAAGGCAATGCAGCAGCAACAAGAAAGTGAGTGGCAGCTAGAATCTATCTTCCTCTTTCCATTAAAAAAAAAGGAATTCAAAAGTCCATCCGCATGTATTTCAGCCTTCCCATTGATGTCTCTCCCTCCCTACATGCTGAAGGGGTAGGAGGAAGAAGAAAAGAGGGAGGCTGCCTAGCTACGAGGATTCTACATCAGACAAAAAAAAAAAAAAAAAGAAAAAAAAGGAAGGAAGCAAAAATCTGCTTCAGCAGCGGTGGCTCCTCAGAAAGGAATGAGAAAATCCAGCAAAACTCTGCACGCGCATCCTGCTCCCTTCGCAGCAAAAAGAGAAGGGGAGAAAAGGAGAGGGGGATGAGCGGGGGCGCAGCCGCGCCGCGGGGCGCTCCCCCCGGCCGCGCTCAGCCCGCGGCCCCCGCCGCGCTCGGCAGCGCAGCCCCGGCAGCCCGCGCAGAGGGACGCGCCCCCGCGGCGACGCCCGGCTCTATTTCAATCCCTTCCCCTTTTCTCACCCCTTCCCTTTTCCACCGAGCTCTGGCGCAGCCCCGGGGGGCAGGAGCGGCACGCGCCGCCTCGCCCTTCCCCCCGGCCGCGCCGCTCCCTGCGCGGCCCCTCCGCGGGCGCCCCCGGCCCGCGCTCCCGCTCGGCCGCCGCCGCGGGCTCTCGGGACGGCGGCCGCCCTCGCGCGCAGCCGGTAACGGCCACCTCGCCGCCGCAGCCCGCCGCCTCCTCCCTGCCCGCAGGCGCCTCGCCGATGGATCCCTCCGCCCGCGCCGCCGCAGAGAAAGGTTATCCCTCCGCCGGCCCGGGCCCTTCCTCCCCCTCTTCCTCCTCCTCCTGCTGCTGCTGCTGCTCCCCCGCCCCAACGGCCGCTCGCGGATGGCGGCAGTGGAACGGGGCGGGGCGGCCGGCACCGCTGCAGGGCGCGCGCACGAGCGCGGCGCGCGCGCTGGCCGCTGCGGCGCTGGTGGCGCGCGAGGCGAGGGGTGGGGAGGGCGGCGGCGCTGCCCCGGCCGCGGGTGTGTGAGAGCGGGAACAATTAACTGATATGGGCTAATAACAACCCCCTCTTTGGCGTGTGCTGGGGGGAGCTGGGGGGGCGGACGGCAGGAAGGGTGGGGAAGGGGAGTCGCTGACGCCCCTGCGGAGGAAGATGGGGGATGCGCCCCGCGCGGGAGGAGGGGGCGGGCCTCGTGCTCCTGCATGCGGAGGGGGAATCCAGGCACCCCGCACGGACACGAAATCCAGCTTTCTGGAGGGATTTAGCGGGGAAAAGGAGGGGGGTGCGGGAGGGGGGCGACCCGGTTAGGGAAAAGCAAATGATGACAAGCAATTTGCTCGCCTAAGCCATTGTCCCTAAGCCATCTCCTGCCACTTGTGCATTGCAAATCTCGAGTACCGCATTAACATGCGGGTTGGTGTCTGCTTAGTAGATTATGTAGTTTATTCACAAAGCATTCTACAGAAATGTCCAACTGAAACCTTTTCCACGTAATTTGAATTAAACTGCAGCAGCGTTTTTCAAAATGCCTTTACTTCTACACACGCATACACAAAGGCAGAAGATGCAATAAAGTGACTGGAATTAAATGTTTGGAGGAAAAAGAAATCCTAGCAGAGTGGTAGCTGAACAGATTAGGTTTTTTAACCCAAATGTCTGGATGTGGTATTTATCCTAATTGATGAAGATTAAAAAAAAAAATCCCCATCAGTGACCCTTTCCTATGTATAGGAGACTGAAGAGAACATTTAAGAACAGAGAAATACATTATGGACCTGGAAATATTACTATGTAATTTGCATTTTATGGAATATAATAGTTGCAGTTAAGTGGCTTTGTTCTGATTCTTGCAATGAGATTTCTTTTTCAATAACACCAAATCTTCTCTTCCCCCACATTAGCTCTTTGGGGGGAACTCCTGATGAGCCTTCCCTGAAACAAAAAATAACAGAAACCAAGGGGGAAAAATGACAGTCTTCAATGAAAATAGGGGTCTAGTGATACATGATTGAAATATCTGCCAGTAAACTACTAGCCCTTAAAGACAACTACAAAAGCATTTTTGTAAAAGCCTGAATAACCAGCCACGAAGCTCCCAGTCTCTGGCAGCAGTATATAATACACAATTGTGCATGCAATGCTATGGGACTTCCCTGGCTCATCAGTTTTTCTTGCAGGCTCTAATTAGACAACAATGACTTCAGCATAAAACTTTTTTTTTTTTTTGAAAATTAAAGACTGGCTAGTAGCACTTTTTAGCGCAAATGTTAATCACATATCAATACCAGCAGCTGGCTCATCAATTCCTGAAAAATATTATGTTTGTGTGTATATACATTTGGATTGGATTCTAATTAAACAGTTCTAAATATTTCTGGGTTTAGCCTACTGGTTATATACCACACAATTTACTTTATACACATTCTCAATATTGCTATTGCTCACTGTTCGTGCATCCAGACTACTACATTTTAGATAAATATTGCATAATCTCAATTATGAAGCATATTGTAAACCCTTACCCCAATAGATGTTTTCTTATAAAAGGTGGAGATGAACACAACAGGAAAATTACAATTTCAGTAAAAGTATCCAGAAACAATCATGTTCCGTTGGCAACTTTTAACTATCAAGCCTCAAAACTTGTCAGGAAGCTTTATATAGTTTCTGTAACTTGCATTTTGTCTAACTGTAAGAGAGTTTACCTCGTTTTCAGCAAGGTAAACCCTCACATCAGTTCAGAGCGAACCGCCGATAGCACAGCTATTTGACCTGCTGTAATAGCTTAAAAAGGCTGGACAAGTGAGGGGTTGCTCGAGGGGCTTTCCCACTCGTCACATCAGTAGCTCCATGGGCCTCCAGGGCAGCCCTGCAGACACGGGCGCGCTGATGGTGCCTCCTGGTGCGGCCTGCCCTGCGAACGCCGCTCTCCTGGAGCTCAGCTGCAGAGCCGAGCAAGATGGTTGTTAAATGCAGCCATGCTGGCGGAGCTGAGGGTATTTGCCATAGAAGTTTAGTTATGATTTCTGAACCCTCTTCTGACAGACCTTACTAGAAATTAATTAAGAGAGAAAATTTGAGGTGTTCTTCTAATACCAGAGTGAAAATAGAAGCTTTCAATTTGTAGCCTAGCTGTCAGGAGTCTTGAGGAGTGTTAGCCTGGAAAATATTTAGAAGTCATGGCTCCACTCTAAGGGCTTAGGCAGCATCTCTGTAACTTGTACCTGTGGTCTTCTTGGATGCATATTTTTTTTTTATCTGGAGACAGGTATCTATTTCCTAAAGACAAGCTTGAGGACTGTAATTATAAGGACAAATCTAAGAAATTTAATACAAAGATTCAACATCAGATTTAGAATGTGGTAACTATTTAGAAAGTGCAACTCATAGTGCATGTAAAGCCACAAATAAAATGGGGTTTGTTGCAGGTTTGTTTTCTTCCTCATTAGCACTCAGCAAGAGGTATGTAATACGGCATGTAATACTTTTGCTGTAGGGCCTACAGATTATTATTTCTTGGACTGCTTTTGGAGAAAAATATGAACGAAACCTACTCATCTTTAGGTGCTATAAAAGACTTTTTCTTTGTAGCTGAAGTGGGAGAGAGACGAGGTGGCAGCTGTGGCTGCAATTCACCCCTCCTGATCTGTCCTGATAGGTTGCAAAGCCATTTCCTTGGCCCAGAGAGTTCACGATAAGGCCCCTTCTCCAAATAGGATCCAAGTGTGGGCTGGATCTTCATATAAGTGTTACAAAAGTGCAGTCAAAACTCCAGAATTTTCTAATATGGGCTGACGTTTCAAGGCAGTGGCCTGTGTAGCTGCAAGCCAGGGTGAAGGACAGTCACCTTGCTTGTCCAGTGCTTGTATCCAGAGAAATATATTTGCGCAGCACACCAAAGTGCTACAAATAGATGCAAGAGTGCAGGGAAGAGCAATGGCACCGGCGGGTTGAGTTGTTAAGCGTTGTTAGGACTTCCTTGAGGTCCCATAAAGTAGGTTACACTAAAAATCACTGCTTGTTCCACAGGAGTGGGAAGTAGGGGAAGTCCCTCTGTGCATGTAAATAACGACGGGGAAACTCCACAACAGTTCTTGGAGATTCTTCCCTGCTAATGCATCTACTGTAACAAGATCAAAATTCCCATCAACTTTAAGGATGCTTTTTTATCAAAGTGAAAAAAAATGAATAAAAATAGTACAGTAGAGACTTGGGCAGAGTGATAGCTGTGCATTAAAGATTTATATGGATCCTTGCCATTTTGTAACTTACATCCAACTATACAAGTTAAGAGAAAAAATACAGAGAGGACAGACAGGGCCATATTCTGTATATCTGATCAAAACATTTTTCTACCTCAGTCTCAACACAGATGCATTGGTTTCCTATCAGGTAGATACTACTTGCAAAACAAACATTTTATTGAATTTCCAGCCATGCCCAACTAACCCTATTTTCTTCTGTGTTAAATCCTTCATTTTCAGTTGAATCATGATCTACAAGTACAATCTAGCAATGTATACAAATCTAGGAGTGACTTCCAATAATTACTTTTGTTATTAAAAATAACGGGCTCTAACTTTGTGTACTTAATCATGATTATTAAATACACTGAATTTTAGACTGTAACTCAAGTCAGTGCAGTGAAATTCATAATGATAGGGCCAGATTCTAATTCTAGATGTATCATTCAATTGCATCTCAGAAAATGTTTTACCTCTTTATGTCTTAGCTTTCTTAACCACGGAACCGTGTTGTTACCTACACTGTGAAACAATTGGTTAAATTATCTTATCTAGTACTGCTGCACATCTGAAGAGGCACTTAAGTGGCTTCTTCCTTTTCAATCAGTTGGACTGGCAGGAAGCATGTTAATGTCTGGCAAGTCTGATGATTTGATCAAAAACAAACATTGAAGCATCTTTCTTATTTTTTAATGCAATAATTACTCTTACATATTTTGATAGGCCTAGATGCCTAAATGTGTTCACTTTCCTGAAAATTTATATGAACTTAATATTAATCTAGATCTTTCTGCTGTTTATCCCAGAGAACACTAACCCATTTTGTTTCTGGTTTTAGTAAATGGTCTTGTAACTAAGCTGTCAAATGACTTTTATTAACTATTCCTTGATACTTGTAGTGCATACAAAAAAGAAATTGAAATAGAAAAGAAATTAGAGTGACAAGAGCAGTTATCTAGGACAATAGCTCTGGTTCTAACTTCTGTTGTGGCCAGTGGAGTGAGACAGAGCAAAAGCTCTTGCTGCCGTGCCTTCTGTCAAACAGCTCCTGCCAGGATGAGTAGTGTTTTGGTTTTTTTTTTTTTTCAAATGGGAAAATGGGTCACAAAGATGAATTATAGGGCATATTCTACATCTTCTCTTAGCAGGAGCAAAGTGCAATGCAGTCTGCTAATTGTTAGCAATTATAACTAGAGGTGCACATGCACATAGGTGGCTTGGAAAGTGAGGCAGTGTAATTATATCAGCAGCAGTATGTCATCTTGGATCCCAAATGCACAGCAATGTTGCACTGGTTTTCTTCTCTATTCTTTTATGGTATTTATCAGAGCATTTTTGCGCTTCAGATTTACAAAATAGAAAGTTTTTTTACTCCATGCAACTTATTTACCCCTTCAAATTCCATTTGCCTAAGCTTCATTTTATTATATCATTAGGTTTCCTTTGCTTCATACAGCACTAGATAAGTAGTAATTGCCCTCATCCCCACCCCTTCACCTTGGTGCTGCCTCCTTTCTTTCATCCCCCTCTCTGCAGCCTTCATGTCGCTGGCCTGAGCAGTACTGGCATGAAACCCGTATTTATCAGCTCAGCAGAGGTGATTAGCCCCCATTTCACACAGAGCTGGGCTCACCTTTAATGTTAACATATCTCATTAGAAAGGCATGCCTCACCAGCTGGAGCGAGCGTCTAGGATCTTTCCAAGTTCAGTAAATAATAAACGGGAAGGAGTACATTTCTGTGTCTAAGCTTTCAGTTTTTGAACATGGGCTTAGTTATGCCCACAAGAGGAATGAAGGCTGTACAGCAGCATCAGAACATAATTGTAGCAGAATTCAGACTCTGTTCAAAACATCACTCTTCCTTTGCGCACTCTGCCTTAGGATTTTTTTTTTTTCCTCCCACATCTGATTTTATGCCTGGTTATTTGACAGTCTTTCCCTCGAGAAAACAGTGAATGAATGACACAACACTCACAAATGAAACAATGAAAAGCTTAAGCCCTGTTTTGGCTTTGTGGAAAACTTTTGACGTGTTCGTGGAGGCAGGAAGCTGTAAGTTGTTCTTCAACATCAAGAAAACAGATATTAAAACATTTGAACTAGTTAAGAGGAAAAAAGAATAAAGGTCAAGAAAAAGGAATATTAAGGAAAAGCTGTTTATTACAATTACTAGACGCCATTCCTCACCAGGCTTCTTGCAGGAGGATGGATCAGGAGCCACATAAAGCAGCCTACTCATTCACACCTCTTTCAGAAGCTGCCTTTGTTTGCAGTATGTCCAGATGGTTCAATTTACTATGATATAAATTTATGTGTGAATTCAATTTAATTGAAGATGAACACAAAATTGAAGTTCTTATTTATTTCTCTTCATCTCTGGAAAACATACCAAAAAAGCTTATAAAGGCACCACAAATGCTCAGTGTGTTGACTCAATGTAGACTTAGTGATTCACAGCAAATGTTTTCAGTAGTCAGTTACTTAGGTCAATTATTGGCACACCCGTACCATCTTTACTCATATTCAGTATACTGAATGAATTAGTGCTACACTAACAGTATTTGACAAGAAAGTTCAAAGATGCTATTAGAGGTACAGTCATATTTTGATAGTTACTAAATGGAAAAATGATGTTAAGAAAAAAAATGGCAACCAATATCAAGATAAGATTCATTTTTAAATGTATGTTTCTCATATTTTGTGAGTTTTACCCTTTTTAAATCTAAATTTCATTTTTTTAATTCAAATATTTTTCCATGACAGCTAATTTCCCTGCACTAAAACCAATGGGGATACATCCGTTCACATCATGTAGAATTTCCTGAGCCCTGTCATACCAACAGCTGTTTTCTGTATATTTCTTTCCACAGTGTCTAAATATTTTTCCATCTTCCTTGGGTGGATTCTTCTTGCTTACTTTATGTATACATATATAAAATATTTTTTTTTTCCTAAGGAAGTTCAAACAATATTTTTACCTATTGCTCTGTGACACTGCCACAATTTCTGAGTGCGAGATCGAAAGGTATAGCCTAGTGTGCTAGAAGCTTAAAGGCAAATTTAGTTTGGCAAAAATGTATTTTTTTTCCTCTGATTTCAGGTTCATACTGAGATGCCAGCATTTGTTACACATTCTGAAAGAATGTCACTGTTTTTATGTTGCTTATAATATTCACAAATAATCCTCTTCAATTACTTGGATTTGATTTTTAAATAATTTTGGCAAGATTAGATTTCTAATTTCAGTGTAGTTTGGTGTTGATTCTAGATTCATAGTTCTTGTATCAGCAGAAAGGATTATTTTTGCATATAAGATTTTATTATTTCCAAATACAAGTAACATATGAAAAAAAATGTGTCAGGTATTAACAACGACAAAAGAAATAATAACACATCTCTTTTCACCAGGTTTTTCAGAATGTTTAATGTTAAAATAATAAATATTCCTTTCAGCTGCTGTAACCTCTAAGATCTTTTTTGGCCGTATAAATAGCCCACCTTAACAGTCCACCTTAAAAAGATGAGATTATTCAGCCTGTTAAATCTGTATCTCTGTAAAAGAAAAACACCTTAACAAAGAATGGTTTGTTGCTGACCTGCAGCTGGTTATGGTATTTCATCTGAAAGGCTATTTAAGTTCTTAATGGCAACATTTATTCCCTCTCCCTCAGAGGAGTATTTTACAAACAAGAATAATTAACAAATGAGGATAGCCAATTTTGAGCTATAATTTAGGCTAACAGTCCCCCAAAAGAGGTGCTGGCACTAATAATAATCATTATCTCAAGGTATCAAGAGGGCTTGGGAGCCTGATGAGATCCCCGCTGGAAGGGAGGCCTTCCCCCTGCAGTGAGGGCAACGGCGCCAGCAGCAGCTGGCACAAAAGCAGAAGCTGTTGCAGGCAGCACGAGTAAAGCGGTAATAGTGCACAAATAACCTCTGTGACTCAGATTAAGGAGCAAGGGTTCAGATGCTGATAATCTGTCACCCATAGCCTCCAGTAAAAAAGAAAAAAAACCCCAAAAACTGACATGCCTCCAGCTTGTGAGGCTTTTCCTTACATTTCAGAGCTAGTCCTGCTTCTACAGGATGGCTGTGTGCTCTTGCAAATAAATTAGATTGACTTGACTTCATAACTGCTCTGCTTTGGGCTCAGACCTTTCCTCTGTCTAGTTCATTTCAGAGCCTCCGTCCCCCTTGGTGACTGCAGTTACATGGAAGTGAGCAGCACTAAAGCACTACTAGTGCTGCAGTTTCCTTTATAGCGGCATGAACTGTGCTTAAGAAATTAGTCAGGCATTTAGGAACTGCTAATCCTTCTTGTGAAGAATACAAGGCTTGTTTCTTCCAAGGAATTCCTCACTGCAGGGCCCAGCACAGAGTTCAGCTTCACCTACTAAATCCTCTTTCAGCAAAACAACAATATAAAACTGAAAATCAGGTTTTCACATAATGTCCTTTTCTCAGTGATGATTCCTTGGTGGCTCTTTTCCCATGCCACTGTTATGATAGACCATACCATATCATTGGTACCATGAAAATAACTGAGCTAAAATAAATAAAATCCATCAGGAACCAACACTTCTTTCTCACAGTTTCCCCCTTACAAAAGCACTTCCTAAATCTGCAGAAACTATTAATAAATATACCTAGCTAGGGAAGACCAGGTTGATAAGAGAATACAGCTCTGATATGTGACAACTTTGCTTTTACAGATTAGTCATCAAATTTTAGCAGATTCCTGCTTGAAGGGTTTGTGCTCTTGTGATATACACTACATAGAGCTATGTGTGGAGAGTCAGAATGGGACTGTAGGCTGACTCCGGAACTACAAGCTCAGGACCTCCGAGTTTTCAATGCCACACTTCAAAAGAAATCCTTCTGTGGCCTCCAGCTAGTGGGTTAAAATTCTCAGTTTACAATATTCAGAAACAGAGTGTATATTAGTATAGCAACAGCACATTGGATTTAATTAGTATTTAATATATTGAAAAACTAGTAAATTATTCCAGTATCTAAAGACAATAACTAGAGAAATCCAGCTGGTACCAAGAGGTAGCAGGAGATGCTTAAAAGCATTCAAACTTAGAAATACCTTGCAAGTCCTTTAATTATCAGAAGTTTGAGAAACTGAGACTCCAGCTATAAAGCCTTCTAAGGAGGGCAACATAACACTGCATTTCTGAGTAAGTGAACCTTCAGGATCCTATGATCATAATTTTAACTGAAAATTGAAATTTTTGATGTTTACACTTCACAACTTAATTCATTTTGTACCTGAATTCTAAACCTGAAGAATCCTTTACTTTCTGTGTGACCTACTTTCACTTACTTAATGCAACTGTGTTTTGAAAGCCCTGCTAGGAGCTCCCGAACTCTTTCCGTCAATGCCCTACTAAGGAACGCGGCGGTGATACGGCCTCTACCTGGTGCTTAAGCCAATAGTGCCCCCTTGAGGACAGTGGTTTCCTGCGCCCCCGGGAGTAGAGAACTTGATAGGGCTGCTTCAGCCGCAAGCTAAACGAAATACGGTACTTCTACCTACAAATAAGGCTCCCACTCAGGAAGGCCTCCTCAAACTAGAATGTAGAGATACCATAAGGATACAGAAAAAGAATCCTCTGAAGCAGAGAAGCATCTGACAAATACTGAACAACAATGATCAACAACAATACAAAATGATGTGCTTCCAAACAATGAGAATAGGGGAAAAAAATCAAACATCTGGGCAGGTAAGAAGTAGAGCAAAACTAAGCAGGCAGCATGTATTCTGACATACCGCATTATCAGATGGAAAGCAAAAAGCAGTGTTACAGCAAAAGTTTAGTGATATAGGAAGAATACAATAGCAATAGTTTTGCGTATGAGAAATTCCGAAAATGTTGTGTGTATAAAATTCTGTAAGGCAGCTGCTAATTTTAAAATCAAGAGGAGCTGCTCCTATAGAGTGTGCCCACATTGGGGAATGGAACAAATTAATCATACTAAGTTCAGTTACTACTTATTAAAATGATCTGCATGCACATGATGCAAATCTCGGTAGCATTTGACTTCAGACTCATCATATCTGCCACTATGGTATGTCATTAATGTTATACTTTGTGATTCAGTATATGTATGTTTTTAAGATGGATATCACATATTAGCATAATGGATAGATGACAGTTAATGAGATTCTTCTCCCCCAAACAGGCATACGTAAGTGGTGACTTCAAAGGAATCTGTTTAAGAATCAGTCTTGCTCTGCATATCCAAACTCATCTGCTCCCAGCTAACCAAAACATCAGTTGGCTTCTCACAAGCTATCAGGTTCTTTTTTCCAAGTTCTCTGTCCTGATTTCTCAGCACCAGACACCCACTCGTGTATTCAATGGTGACTGCACTGATGTTTTTGTACAAAAAAAAAGATCACTAGAGCCTTTGGGAATAAATAGTAACTTCTGCTCAATTACTTACTTGGCCACTGTCCCACCCTTTTATGTTTGTTTGGCTTCATAGCCTGCCCTTTTAGAGGTAGCCCAATTTCCCAGCCATGGTCCCCTCTGGAGCACTGGATTCACGAATGAAAGTCCTGCCACAGAAAGTGTTCACTGGGTGCATGGCAAGGAATTGACCATTTGGTGAAGGTCAGTTGGAATCACTCTGTCGTATTATAGAGTAATATACAGCACAGAACGCCACATGAGGCCTTTTGGAGGCATTTTCCAAGGAAAAAGTATTGCATTTCATCTGTACAAAAGCTTTCAAGACATATTTTTCTCATAGAAAATTCTTCTGGCACAAAAATGCATACAAACAGCACGGAGCCAATATTATTAATACCAAACATGCTAAACTGTATTTATTTCACTGAAAACCATGTGTATTTCTGCAGGGAATATAAATTTAAAGTACAGGAAGTGCTCTATTACTACTCTGACATTACAATGCAGAGTTGCTTTGTTTGCTGTAGAATAGGTAGCGAAACCTTTCCAGTAAAGAGTCAGGAAGGGCCTTGTGATCTATAGCAGCAAATTATAGCTGCCTGGTCTCATCAGCTTTCCCAACAAGCACTTTTTTTCTACTTTATCACACTGAACACATATTACCAGTATTATGACTTCCAACAGAGTCTCAGATGCAATTTCTAACACCCCCCCCAGCCCTTGTCTTCCATCCAACACTCTTCACGGCCTAAAGTCCTGCCAAGATTTCTGCAAAAGTAGGGATTAGATTCACTCCATGAGTCTTGAAGCCCTGCCTGCCAACACACAGTGGTAATATGCAAAACAGCAGCACTCCATAAACCCTTGCAGAACAGCCATCTACTCCAGGCAATCGTCATAAGTATCTTAGGAGCACATGCTGAGCTCTGAGGCACCTTCTTGGGTATAAGACTGTCCCAGTGCTAGGAACTGACTAAGAAAACACCATTAACCCCCCCAAAAAAAAAAAAAGGAACAAAAAAGTCATAAGCAACTAAGCAACTGAACAAAAAAATATACATCTATTTTCTCATTTGACAAAGGAGCTACACCACCGCTTTAGGTAGAGATCCACCCATATATTAATCTAATCAAATATCCATGTATGTGTGACTACTAACCTGCCCAGCCTTGGGCAGAGGGGTGCAGTGTTGGCACACAAAAATGTGATGACAGCCCAAAGATGCTGAAGGGGAAGACAATAGTGTTTGAGAAAGGGGCTTGTCAGAGCTACCTTTGGGCACAATAGCAGAACATCAAACAGCTACAAGCCTGGTCTTAGAATCCTCTTTATTTCAGGAACAGCAGTTTATCTGAGACTGTCCAACTAGACTTTTTTTTTTCTTTTTTTCCTCTACAGAGCATTGGATCAAAAGCTAATAGCCAAGCACTGAGCCCTTCAACTCCCAAGCAGAATGGCTTTCAATCCTCTGTCCCTTAAGAAGGTAGAACCAAGATCAGAGAAAAAGGCCACAGTGAATGACCAAGAGCTTTGAGCACTGAGAACTTCATATACTGTCAGCCTTGCATTGTTAAACTTATTTGAAATGATTGATTTTTGTGCTATTCATTTCACTTCATTCCCTGTCTTTATTTTCTACAAAATCCAAATAGCCTGCTTGTTCACACCTTTGTAAAAAAATATTATTTCACTTTATCTTATGATAGAAATTTATATGCTTGCTGGGGACAATAAGACATACATTGGGTGAAGCACGTCCCATATAGCCAGCATAGCTTCTGGATTTAAGTTCTACTATGAAGTAATTCATAATACAGTTGCAAAATAGCCCAAAGTTACACACAGCACAACTTTATAATGAACATACCATAAGAACATAGTTTCCAAACTATTTTTTTTTTTTAAGTTATACATTAAAGCATGAATAAAAATCTGACAATTCTGAGTATATAATCCACAAATTTAAAATACTTAATAAATAACTCATGGTGCTTTTACAAAAATCAACTACAAGAAGTTACACAAAGCTTAATGAAAACCATGCCTGTGCTGGAATCCAACCATCAGTCAATCCCCCAAGCAGAAGCCCAAGCAGCGCTCCTTATGCTACTAGCATTTTGTCTGCTTACCAAGTTGAGAGAGACTCCACTGCTCATCTCCCAGCTCTGTGAGAATGGGACCTTCCTGTTCTCACATATACTGCTATGGTGAGAGCACTGCCAGATGCAGGTAAGGATATTTTCAGAGAAATACTGTTCAGCGGCTCCTAGCCATTCACAGCACAGCTTCTTTTCTCCCTGTATTACAAAGAGAGCCTGGATATAGTCCTCATGAGGTGAGAGCTCATCAGGAAGAAATAGAAACATCAGAGTGAAGTTGTACCATCAGGGCAACACCATTATTCTTCACAGAGTTGTCTACGTTGGCAAATCTTCCCCAAATATCCTAGAATCATCTGCCTTTGTTTCTATTAGATAAGGCTGACTTACAACAAAGCCTTTCAAGAGCAAAAATAGCAGTGTATCTATCATACTTAGGAGCTGGAGAAAGAAGGAAAGTAGAAATAGGGGCAGAGGTCCATCCACTGCCATGAGCAGCTGGAGACCCTCTCTGAAATCCTACTGAGCAGCACCAGCAAAAGCTGCAAGCTTTCAGGAAGCCAACTGCACCTGAACAGGGATGAGAACTATTGCAGTGGTGTGAGGACTTTGCAATTCCTGAGCTTTGCTCAGATCTCCAGAAAACTGACCGTGACACCAGTGTGTCACCCTGGGATTCTGAATGGCTTAGGCACAACTGAGAACTGCCACAGCTAAAGCATTCAACATTAGTATGACATCTTCTCTGTATCTGAAAGGTAAGTGACACGTACTGGCAAACATAAGAGACTCCCTAGCATATGTAATTTGCTAATCTAATTTTTATAATTCTTCCACTATCTGGCTCACATAGCAAATGCTATACATCTGAAAAATATGAAAGGGACAGCCTGTGTTTTGTACAAAACATTTCCATCTGTAACTCCACTAAAATACTTTTTCTTGTATATCCAATTGATTTTTCTGTTTCAGAAGTATAAAGCACAGACAATTTTTTGAAGCTCTCTAACACATTGTTTCTTTTTGTTTTTCCTGGCTTTAATGATCAACAATGCAATGTGATTAGCCAAAGTTCTTGGGGGCAACTGAAATGTGGATAATAAAAATCAGGAATGCAAACTCTGCTTTGGTTCTTCCAAACAGCCCACAGAATCAGCACTTTGTCTGTGGAGCACTAAATGTCTTCTCAAAAGCCAAGCTCCGTGGTAAGACTAAATTACTCAAAACAAACTAATATCCCTAACAGTTGCTTGTGAGATTCCTGTTCGCACTATGAAGACTATGACATTCCAAGCTAGGCAGCTTTCAGATTAACTTTAGTTATAGGGTAACACACTGGTAATCTAAATATTGAGCAATCCTTTTTAGAGAAGTTTTAAAAATAGAGATTAAAGTGCATTTTTTCCTAAAGGGCTACTAAAACTCAAGAAGGAATAAAACTCAGCTGGTATGCAATAGAAGCCTTTTTGCTTTGCTTGCATCATACTTAGCTGAAGATGTTAGAGATTTGGAAAGAGAGAGCTGGCACATGTATAGAAAACACTACATCTCAGGAATAGGTAAGATCTTTCTCAAACTTATTCCCAAACTTCCCAAACGTATTAGACTTTTTTTTTTTTTTTAAACAGGCTATATCAATAATAAAGACTTATGGCAATCATATTTGCTGAACTTTTCCTGTTTTTTTCTGCAAGAAGAAAAATGCCCTATCACCTGATAACTGGTTCCTCCACTGTTTAGATTTGAACTTGTGACATAGTGAAAATTACATAAACTCAGATCAATTCATCTGCTCTCAAAGCAATTATCAGAACAAGTTTTCTGGTTAGAGGAAGTCAAAAACAGGATCACACTTAAACTTCTGTCTGTTTTGATGAAGTTCAAACATGTCTGTAAGGTTAACAGAGAAGGCTATGAACACTAAGGATAATGTGATATGAATATATGAATAATATGAACAATAAGGATAAGGATATGAACACTAGGACACTAAGGATATATTACATAGAATAAAATCAATAACTACTGCTAAGGATACCATTTGCACAGTTCAAGAGTTGTAACTGAGAGCAGATTATGCAGGTCCCATGATCCAACCCACACATAGTACTCCAAGCTATTTCAAGGAGCAGTCCTTGTTTTGGAACTTGTTCGATTTGATGCACAGCTGTTGTTCAGTCTAAACGGTTAGACAGCCTAAATCAAACTAATGTGCAGTAAGTGGGCAGTCTGGAGAGTCACTCCAAAGATACAATAAAGCTCCAAACCTAAACACTTATGCAGAATCAGCCTGAACTGTAAAAAGACTTTTGTAAGCTGTATACAACACATCACAATACCTAAAGAACATCAGAGTAGCATTATAAAAAGGTACTTATTTTGCCTGAGAAAGAAATAATGCCTTCTGGATGCAGAGTGGAAAGGAACAGCTCACTCTATTAACACATAAATGATGGCTACTGAATAAAAAGACATTTGTATGATATATGCAGTTTAAGTAAAGCCATTCTATTTCAAGAGGAATAAGATTTCTTAGTAAGATATTGCTATTTGTGACTGCTATTGCAAAGAGACCGTATTTCACATCCATAATACCTGCAAATATAACTAGTAATAGATTTTTATTTCAGGTAAACAAGAATCTCTGGAATCAGAGTCCCAGAGATTCCAAACTCTCCAGAATCTTTTTATATGGCAGAGAACAAGCAGATTTTTGTTTTCAGATAGATTCTTGATGAAAGTGACACGGCATTTGTTTGCGAAAAGACTCATCATCTATTCAAAAAAGCTTTTGAGAAGAGCATGACATTTTAGATTTAGAATACATTAAAAAAGCACAAATGCTGTATATATTCAGTATATGTACACTTAATTGTGTAATCCATTACACAGTAATCAGTCCTAATCTAATTATATTGATTATGTGATATTGCTGGTGAGACTGAAATGCAATATTGTAGCAGTAAAATAGAGAAGCTTTACACTATTTTTACAGTAGTATAAACATGGAGAGAAGTACTATGGACAAAATGTCACAAATTCCTTTAGGTATCTTGCTGCATGCTGCAAATTGTTACTGACCACATAAGTGTGGTCAAGATGCACGTTACGGTTGTGTGAGACCAATGGTCTAACCAGTGCCTCTTCTTTGGTGACAGCACCTGTAGCCTCTGTGGCACTGGAGCAGCCTTCTTAGCTTTAGCTAGGCAGTGGAAGATCCTGTGACCTCCTGAATGCCAGGGAGACTCTTCCACATGTAGGTCCAATTAAGGACCATGTCTTAACATGTAACTGAGAATGAAGAGCCATGGGGAACAGTTCATAATTTTGAGAATCCCTAACTAAAATCAGTTACTGCCTGCAAAAATCAGACCAAAAGTAAGTCTTGCATAAATGAGGTGCATACTCATGAGAAGAAGAAAACACTTCAGAAGCAGTGAGAATTGTTATAACAGCAGTCAGTCTCAACCCGATGTATTTCTGGAACTCAGATTTAGGCTTGGCTACAACTGGATGCATTTTTTAACGTTTAGACTGGACTATGGCAATACTATAAAGCAGTGAAAGCATTAACCTTGGAATTTTTGTCTGATTTGTAAAACAGCAGCGTTTCAAACCCAGGGCAAACTAGTCTTTTGTTACATTGTTTGCCTCGCTGACTGCTGTTTCACCTGCACCAGATCTCACCTCTTTCTGCCTCCATTTGCACAAGTCCCAGCATCCATCTGAGGAACTCTGATAATTCAAGAACTGATTCTGATTTTTTGACTGAAACAAACAGACAGTGCCTATTTGTTTTAACCACTTCTGAAAAACTTTCTTTAGCAAAGTTTTCTCTGCTTTAAAATGGAGTTTCTTATCAAACCAGGTGAGAGATGCTATCTCAGTGGAAACACCTGTTTCCAAAAGCATAGGAAGATGGTTGTTTTCTGACTTGATTTAGGAATTTTGAACAATAGTGCCTCAGATCTTCTGTGTAAACTAACTGCCAGGCTTCTTGATGTATGCTTCCTCCACTTTGCTCAGAGCTCCTAAGCTTCTTCCATTACTGATATCATTTCATCCTCCACAGCTGTGGCTTCCCATCTTACCTTCCTGGCTCAATGAAAGTGTCAGCTTCAAAATGAAGGAGACAGGGCTTTTTTTTTTTCCTGTTTTTTTAACTTGCTCATGGCTGCAGAGCTTGATGCCAGAAGAGATTAGAATAACAAAGCTCACACTCTTCAAATCAAACCATAGAATTCACCTTGACCTAGTTAGTCTTTCTCAATAGCAACTGACTAAACTGAGCAGAAAAAAAAATCTAAAGCATTAGAAAGGCTTTTAAGATTCAAAACGTTCAGGTACCACAATAAAACAAATGGTAAAAGTCCTACAGTAATTATTCCGAAATAGTCAATGTGTGGAGAAAATGCCTGTGAAAAGCGTACCTTTATATATAAATCACATTTTTGGTAAGTGGATAATACCATTTACTCTGGGAAACATATATGGAATCAAATGTATGTATAGGTTTTTGGATGTATGTATGAATAAAATGCACATAGTTTACACTTTGGGACAAGTATATAAAAAATTAAAATGAAAATGAGAGATAAATAAGTAATGTACTTTTTTATATCTCTTATTTCCACATATCATCAGGCAAAACCTTCAAAACCTTTAACATCAGATAATTTAGCCAAGAATTATAATCATTATATGAAAGTTTAAAATATGAATGATATGGGCTCTTAAAATAGAGTTTGGGGTTTTGAGTCAGCAGTCACGTTTAGCTTTACCTATTATACTGAAGAATATCCTAGGGAAAAAGAATGAGAATATGCATGTGTTAAATCAGGGGCTGGAGGCTGACTATGTAGTCTGATGTTGGCAAACATAATTAAACATTTTACGTAAGGGCTGCTGAGTACAAAACATTTTCCTTAAGTGCATGTTAAATGACACACATTAAAAAAAAACTGTTAAACTTGCTAGAAAGTATTCACTGTCTTCAGTGTTAAAAAAATATGAAAAACCCCACACATTTACATTTATTAGTATCTATTGGCAATATGTTGACATCCATGTGAGACCTATATACAATAAACAGGAATAGGATACAGAGCGTTAGCTGTGACCAATGAACCAAAATACATGTGGGAAGACAGTGTTAGCTAGATTTTGTTTTCATTGTTTTGTATAAACATAGGTTCTTTTGGAAGAGCAGTCTTGCTGCCACAAGGCAGGCCCTCATGCTTTCTTCCTTCTCATAGCAAATATTTTGTAGCAGGACAGTCAGGAAACAAATCTTTCCTGTGTCCCCAGACAAAATAGATGTGTTACTGCTCTTCAGTCCTCTGTCTGCTGACTACAGGATGCTTTTCTCTGGCAGGATCAGCTAGCTAGAAGACAAAGAGAAAAGCATGTGCACAAGCATGTCAATCTGAGCAAACTTGAAGCTCTAAGGCTTAACTTGGAAATCTAATTCTCCAGAGAGAGCTATCCTGCTGATGTCAGAAGCTCTGTCCATCTTTGCATGACATATTCACATGAATCAAGTTCTAGTCTACAATTTGCACAACTGTTCATATTTTATTGGAGTTAAAAATAAAAGCTTAAAACTTTATAGAATGAATTAGAAAACCTTTTAGAAATTTAGAAGGTAACAAAGAAAAGCACAGGATTTTTATACATCTTAGATATAGCATACCATGTACCTTTTTGTCCCATGATACTAAACCCACAATTACACTGTGTTCCCATAGTCCTTCCATTACATGTAGTAGTAGGATGCTTATAAGTTTTTGGAGGCATTAGTAAAGTAATAAAAATTATATATTAGCATATATTTCTATATGCTTGAGGGGGGAAATAAAGGAAGCTATCAGTGCAAAAACTCTTTGATAAAAGACTAAGGAAAAGATACTTTGGAATTTGTGTATGTTTGCTGTGTTATGCATATGAGTGGAATTTATTGGTGGTGAAAAGAATTGGCTACTGCCATAAAGAATTCTGTGGTCATGAAGAGACTATAAGCCTTGACAAATTTGCTTGTCAGTGTATGTATAAAGTGATGAACCAAGAGTATGTCAAAATGTCTGATACAGTAACCTCTACAGAGAAGATGGAAAATTAGGCAATAATTGCTCTTTCATCAATCTCAGGAGAGCATTTCTTGCTCTGCCTTTTATATTATTAACAACAAAACCCAAAATACTAGCTCAAGTGTTCCCTCTGACCATCTGAGAACACAATAATATTTGACAGGTTCACGTGAGGTGACGAACGGTTTTGATTGTAGTGGACACAATTCCCTTATACTAATTACTTGGCAATTTTTCTTGAACTAATAGGAAACACTTTAAATGTTATGCAACTAATGAAAAGTGACAAATAAAATATAACTCTTGTTGAAAGAATAGATTTTTTTTCTCAGTGTCAAAGGTCTATATTAGAAGCATCTCAGATGAAGTCAGTAAAGACAAATATGTTGTTACCATAAGCAAGAGAAGTCAGATGTTTTTGGCATGTCATATGATACAGCTAAGTGCACCAATATATAGTGTGCAATGCAAAGAATATAATTAACTTTGCATTATGACCTCTTCAGTACAATTCATCTCAGTACCAATAGCAATTAGAGCAATTAAAACTGTTAAGATTTTATATGAATTGCTATAAATGAAATATTGTTGGGGGGGTTTCTAGTATAATGTGAAAAAGCTGTCTTCAAATACATGCTATCCTTCTTCAGATACCACACTGGCGTATTAGATACTGTTTTGGTTCCAATCATAGTTTTTATACTTGCTTCATTTAAAGGAGAAGCAAAATATAAAACTCCAGATGCCTGAGCCTTAGCCCATCTCATTCAAGTTTTCTATTTCATTTAGTCAGTTTCCAATATCACTTACTGTTGGGCATTTATTGCCTCTTATAATTTTTTTTTTTTTAAATAGAGATTTGCCATCATAGAGGAAGGTAGCAGGAAGGGCAAACAAGAACTGCAGGGATTTCACTGGATGCTGGAACCCACATCTTCCCAGGTACAGAAATGCAGACAAATGCCAGAGCAACTCACTGGTCAGCATTACGGCTACCCCAGGCCTGACTTATCTATCACTGCCTAGCAGTTTTTAAGCACTGTGTGCCTATGCTCAAACAGCAATATAAATTCTATCCATTTTCCCAGTTATGCACATTTTTTACATCATGATAAGTTAAAGGAAGAAAAAATATTTTCTTTATGAACTGTGTTTTTTCCCCAGCTGAACGAAAGCTGGATGTATCCATGCAATTTCAGAATGTTGTCACTTTATCAGAATCTTGTTCTCCCATCCCAAACTACCAGCATCAGAACCACTGCGGGAAGGTTTCCTGGAAGGTCGTCCCACTCTGGTGAATTCAAAGACACTTGCCTGACATACCTTAAGGTTTTGATGCTCTACATCAACAAAATCCCTCTGTAGTTTCTCAGATACTACATCTGGTTTGGGGACAAGAGAATTCTAGCAAAATATAGTCACATGACAGTTCTTGAGCTCCTAGCTTACTGTTTGGAGAGCTTTTAAAAAGCAGTAACAGAAGTAATATATTGGCTTTCAAAGGCAAAGGCTAAATGCTTGACACCAAGGCTAAATGTGTGACAGTCACGCAACCAGCTGGAAGGGATTCCCTTAAACACAGGCGGAGTGCAGTAGGTATGTCACTTGGTGGAGATGCAAAGAGAAGAAGAGATTGCCACAGTACAGAAACATTTGCTGCCAGGGTTCGAAGAGCTAGCATGACCTAGCATAACACAGAATGACTACTGACAGCTAGTGAGCAAAATTAAAAGGACACTACTCCAAAAACTCCTACATAATTGCTTATAACAATTACATATACAAGAAGTAAACATAGTTTATAGTCATGTGACCCCAAATTAGTATTTAAATTATGTCAACACTCAAAATAAATTTGAAATAGCTGTTCAGTAGGCAAGTAATACCTTATACTACTGATAGCCTGAAACCACAGAACATAACTGTTGAAACAGAAGCTCTCATCATCTAAAGGCATTTTAGTGATTTGCAAAAGAAAAATCAAAAGGTTTTCCAGGGCAACATCTGATTAAAATGATGAAATTAAGTACACCTTATCAAACATTTCCTTACAGTAAAGACAACACACAGTGATTACCTTTGAGATGGAAATAAGTTAGCCTACATCCAGTGCTGTATCAGGGGTTTATGACCCTCACTGTAAAAATGGTAGAGCATGCACTGCAGTTAGTTTCCATTTGCTTGGATTTTCAATGGTACTATGTATATCCTCACCAAACCGATGGAGGATTCTGCATAGCTTTTTACAGTCAACTGATTCAACCTCTGAATACCAGCAAGAGATCATTATTTTCCTCATTTACAGGGCTTAGTCCCCATTTACGTCAATTAGGTTAGAAAGGGTGTATTAGTATCACTATACGTTGAAAGCATTTACAAGCACTGCATTTGCATCTCTCAAGCTTCACGCTGCCCTTACTTTAATGAGATTGTTTTTGTGAATATTTCGCTCTCTAGTCTGAGGTGCTGCATTAACTGATTATCTAACATCTGATCTAGTTTCGAGTATATCTTTTAATACCAACGCACTTGTGGATAACACGCACCTCCCTCTAAACCATGATCTGATTACACGGAATACCACTACAGTCCTTGACCCTACACAAGCTAATGTAGCTCTTAATTGGTGTCCTTGGGCTCGCAGCCAACACCTTCCAGTGCAGCAGCGCAGATGTGCCGGGGTTACACGTGTCAAACCCCTAAGCGCGAACGGGAGATCTCATAAGCAAACTCAATTTAACTGCGGTTAGCACCAGGATTCCAGCAGGCACCGGGGAGCACGGGCCTGGTGCTGCCCGTTACCTCAGCGCGGGGCTGGCCAGGGAACGCGCCTCGAAGCGGGGCCGGACAATGCACACAGCACAGCTCGACCCGCCCGTTAACGACCACCTCAGCCCGTTAGTGCCCCCGCCCGTTAACGGTCACCGGGCGCTGTTCGCCGCTGTCTCCCTAGCGACGAGGCCGGAAGCGAGCCCCGCCCTCCGCCAGGGGCGCGCGGGAGGCGCCGGGGCGGACGCGGCGCGCGCGCGCCCGTGACGCTCGTTGCCGTAGCGACCGGCGGGCGCGCGAACGGCCGCAGCCGCTCCCCCCGCCGCGCCTGGCGCTGCCCATGGCGGCCGAGGAGGAGGGCGACGTGGACTGGGTGGTGGATAGCATCGCCGGCTTCCTCCGCGGGCCCGCCTGGTCCATCCCCATCCTGGAGTTCATGGAGCAGAAGTGCGAAGGTGAGCGGCGGCCGGGCCGGGCCGGGCCGGGCCGGGAGGACCGAGGCCTCTCCATCCCGCCGCGCTCTGGCGGCTGCGGGGGCGCGGGGGGCCGCGCATGCGCAGGGAGAGGGGCAGCGGCGGCGGCCCCTTCCCGCGGCCGCGGTCCTGCAGGGTGTGTTTAAAAGGGATTTATCGTTAAACCACCTTCGGGGCTCATATAGCTGTAGTGGCAGTGTTCGTGCCTTCCTTTTTTACAGGGATTGTCTTATTTCTTGGAGGAGGAGAGGAATAAAATGTCTCCTCTCTCCTAAATTGTCAGGCAGAGATGAGAAACTATGAAGTCAATGGTTATTGCTTATGTTTTGTAGTCCGACTGATCTGTGCATGAGCACAGAGAGCATGTAATAAGTTGGGGGAGCCCTCAGGTTTAACTGGAAGAATGAGTAGTGTGAGGGAGGGCTAGGATAAATCTGCAGATCTATGTGCAGGCCAACAAGGAGGCCTGTGTAGGTCTACATGTGTGGACAGGAAAAAGGGAAGTAAGACTCCACAGCCTCTCCAGACAGCCTGTTCCAGTGCTCAGTCACCCCCAGTCAAGAAGTTTTCCCTTATATTCAGGTGGAACATAGTGTATTTCAGGTTATACATGTTGTGTCTTGGGTATCGCTGAGCACCGAGAAAAATTTGGCCCCATCCTCTTGACAGCTCTCCCTTCAAGTATTTGTATGCATTGATAATGAGTCCCCCTGGAGTCTTCTCCAGGTTAAACAGGCCCAGCTCTCAGCCTCTCCTCCTAGGAAAGATGCTCCAGTACTCTAATAACCTTTGTGGCACAACGCTGGACTCTGCAGTGCTTCCGTGTCCCTCTTGTACTGGGTAGCCCAGAAGGCTGTGTCCTGATAGCTTCTGAATATCCTCAAGGAGGCATATTCCAAAATCTTTCTGGGAAACATATTCCAGTGCTCAGTCACTGTCACAGTGAAGTAGTTTTTTTCCTTATGTTTAGATGGAACTTTATGTTTTTCAGTTTTTAGCCATTACTTCTCATACTACCAGTGGGCAGCACTGTGAAGAGTCTATCCCCATCCTCTTATACCCTCCTTTTAGATATGTATATGCATTGGTAAGATCCCCATCAGTCCTCTCCAGGTTAAACAGGCCAAGCTCTCTCAACCTTTCCTCATATGAGAAATGCTCTAGTCTCTTAATCATCTTAGTAGCTGTTTGTTGGACTCGCTCCAGAATGTCCATGTCTCTCTTGTACTGGTGAGCTCAGCACCGGACACAGCAGCCAAGCAGGACCGCCAGGTCTTTTTTGCAAAACTGCTCCCCAGCAGGTCAGCCCCCAAGCCCATATTGGTCCATGGCATTTTTCAAGTAGATATGGATACTTTCTGCTGCTCTTCCTTCATCCACCAAGCCAGATGTCTTATCATAGAATCATTATGGTTGGAAAACACCTTCAAGATCATCAAGTACAAAGCTGTCCCATTGGTTAAGCAGGATTTTCTCTCTGTGAATCCATACTGACTACTCCTGACCACCAGCTTGTCCTTCACATGCTTGGAAGTGGTACCCAGGATTATCTGCTGTATCACCTTTTGAGGGATCGAGATGCGGCAGACTAGTCTGTAGCTCTGTGGGTCATCCTTCTGCCCTTTTTGAAGACTGCCTGGCACTTTTTTAAAATTTTTTTTTAAAGCAGAATGATATGCTATGGAAGCAAAAGCAAAGACTTTCAAATAATATTTTTTTATTTATTTACAGAGATCAGGTCCAAAGTAGAATGATACCATAGTCAGTTCTACTAGCTTATACTTATTCTTTCTTCCTGTCCATCCTGGCCTGGGCTCTAGGATAGCATCTGTATTGGCTGGGCTGAGTTGGGCAGTCCCTCTTGTTGTGCTATAGTTCTTGCAAAGGTCCATTAAGGATTTTTATTTAATGTTTAGAGTGAAGCAGACATTGCTGATTCAGACCACACCTTCTAAACAAATCTATTTCAGTTATCCTGAATGATTTCCATTCTTTCGACTCTTTGAGGCAAGATCATTGTGAGTATTTAAGTCCTTCCCTTATATGCTGAGGAGAAATGCAGATGAAGATTCTGGACTTCTATAGCATAGAAAAAAATAGAGAAATCTGAAGTTTCCTCTAGGGAGGGAGGTCTAAACTGGACGATTACATGTTCAGACAAAATTATTACGCAAACAACCTAAACTGGCTCCTTCTTGTTTTAGGAATCTGGAGGAATTGATTATCCCATACTGGAGTAATATCAGAAAGCGCTCTAGAAAGCTGAATAGAACTTACTGGCAGTAGGAGATATATGAACTTCAGTGAACTTTCGTTTAGTATGACACACATCTGTGTAATGGTGTCTTCCTGTCAGTTTGTTTCAACCTCAGAAATGACAGGAATAAGTAGAGAGAAAGTTCTCACAGCAGATGATCATCTAAGTTACAGTCTGTGCTGTGGAGAGTTGTTGGATAACTTGCAGAAGCAATTGAGAATAAGCTCTCTAAGAAAAGATTAACAAAGTATTACTGCAATGTTAAGAGTTCTCAAAAAACACAGTTAGAGATATTTGCAATTATATTTACCTATGCTATTTGCTTTTCCACCCCCCCTTTTTTTTGATGCATTACTTTGGGTAAGCTTAATTATAATGTTGAGTGCCAGAAGATAAAGACAAGGTATTAAAATAAAAAATAGATATCACTGGCTATGACTGCCTTAGCTCCTAGGACAGAGAGCTTCCTCAGTGGTCACTTCAGAGAGAGGAAGAAGTAGAAGAGCTAACACTAGTTTGCTGATGAGCTGTTATCCATGAGTTAAGATAGTCAGTGGCTCAGTTTAGCAAGTTAGACTTGATTTAACTGTCATCCTATGTGAGAGTTCCTAGCATAGATGTCAATTTAATTCATTTGTATTTTGGCATACTTGGGTCTCCTGGATCACCTTTTTTTAATGCTCTTTCAGATCTTTGACCCTTGTTGGATGACAAAAGGCTGTACCAAAACGTTAAGGAAAGAATGACTGCAGGGTTAAGAAATCCTGAACTCTGAAGAATCCAAGGTCCCCATTCAAACACAGTATTCCTTCATGCCCCTTCAATCCCGGGAGGTGTTGACTGGAACTCTTTGTCTGGCACTTACTTTCATCCTCTTTTGGCTCACATACTTACAATTTAGAGCAGCTGGTACAGGCTTTCCAATTTGCTTTCCATGTTCTGCAGCCATGGAAGGAGCACAAGGACTTCGGAGGTGTCCCGTCCACTGCGTGAGGCCAGCTCTTGGCTGGGAAGCTACTGAGAAGTGCCAGCCTTTAACAGCACTTCTCTCAGTGCTCAGGGAGGAAAGGAAGGAAGCAGAGAAACAGAACGGAGAAGGTTAGGGCCTGCAAGAACTCTAGCAGAGATCCCCTGAGGGGGAAGAGATGCAGAAGACAGTAGAGGCAGTTAAGTATCTTCATCCTCTTGGGTTGAGTAAGATGTGCTCCAGAAGCTGAATTGTTTTTAAGCATGAGATTTATAGTACATATTTGCTGAACTATTTGCTGAACTAGTTTGCTACTATTTAAATGTGCTAGGTGAATATTTTAAAAGCATTTCCACCTCCACTTTTTTTTTTCCCAGTAAAAGAGATGTTTTGCCCATACAGAAATGAAACATTAGATTCTCATGGTTGTATTGCAATAGGTTGCTAAAAGATGGAAATGGGAAGTGACTTCTCCAACATATCAGGTTGGTTAATCTCAAAGGGAATTGAGGATATCTTACTTCTAAGTCTACATTTTAATCATTATGTTACCTCTGCTCATTGTTCCGATGATGAGTTTAATTTTGAATATGCATTTGAAAATGTGGGGGTTTTTTTTCAAAAAAAAAGAAGCTTTTTTTGTTCTTTTATTTTCTGTTGCTTCCATCCATTCTAACATACTGAGATTATTTGCTTGATATTTCCAGTCAGGAGTTGTTAATATGACCATATAAACTGGTCTCCTATACTATAGAGATAACCATGTTTGATCTAACTCAGGATAGATTAAAATTAGAAGTAATTTACCTACACTTTCTTTTTTTTTTTTTTAATCTAGGCAGGGCCGCCTTTGCCTGCATCACACTGATGTCTTGTTAAATGAGCAGTAACACATCCTCCCTTTAAGTAGATATAGTTTTCTTGCTTTATATCATCTGCATTCTTAGAAGGACCTTATGCAAGTTCACATACTAATGCTTAGTTTTTCGTGTACATTTCTACAGAATTCTCAAACAGATTTCTAAGCAAGTAGTCATCTGTTTCTGTTACTTTTTTTTTATATTTCTGTTAATTACAATGTATTGTGACCAAATAAATATTTGACTTCTAGTTTTTGAGCTTTTTCTTTAAGAGGAAAAATCTGAAACCTTGAACACTAATTAAAGCAGAACATTAAATTGCTAAAGTACAATTAAAGTAGCTAGAATGTGTAAAAGCTAGAATATTATTATTTATCATGCTCTGTGCTGTCATATAATTAAATATTCTTTTAAAGGTATAGTTAATATTTTAGCCTTTCAGAATAGCCTTAATGTTTCTCTTCAAGGATTAATTTAATTTTGCCAGTGAGTATTGCATGTTTTAGTACTTGAAACACTAATTGAGGAATATTTGTTTTAAGTTTTTGATGACGAAGAAGAGAGCAAGTTGTCTTATACAGAAATTTATCAGGAGTACCAAGCTTTGGTGAGTATTAATGGCTAATTTTGGTAGACGTGTGAGAAATATAATTAAAAATGTTTAATTAGCATTTATTTAGATTAATGTCTAATTATTAATCTATTATCTGTAATTTTCCACCATTGCCTGTCAAAAGTTTTATTTAGATATTCTTTGAGTCACAGTAGCCATATGGTTTTTTTTTTTTTTTTGCTTAGATGCCAGAGATAACAGGAAAGAATCCTTAACATAGTCATATTTCCTAAGTGCTGTTGCATATTTTTCATTTATATTGCTATATCTTTCAGCGAAAATACTGTCAGTTTGGTATTTTCTGTCAAATTAAAAATGATCAGCAACTTTATGACTGAAAGGAAATACATAAACCTTGTATTTTGTTCATAATTGGCTCTGATAAATCTCTCAGCTTCAGTGCACATAGAATTCTAGATTTTTTTTTTTTTTTTTTTTTTTTTTTTTTTGCAATAAGGCATGATAATGGTTCAAATGAAAAAATGCTTTCTTACAGGTTGAAAAATTACTAGAAGGCTATCTTAAAGAAGTTGGAATCAATGAAGAGAAATTTCAAGAAGCTTTTTCATCTCCTCTTGCAAAGACACATACTTCACAGGTATGTTTTTCATTGTTAAGAAATGTATGGGGGTTTTTTTTGTTAATATAGCAGGGCAGAGATAAATGTTTGAAATGTTAAGAAATCTTAGAGTAGAAATATTTTAGAAACTTTAAGTTCTAATTCGAGTTTCTAAAACTTGAATTCAAGTATTTGTTCATACAATGAAATATGACCAGCAACATTGTATCTTTAAGTTAATAACACATATTTGTTAGGTGTCAGAAACTTCTTATCAGAGGTTTATTTTCTATTCTGTTTTTTTGCTTTCCTGAAGCAAATCCCAAATTTTAGGATGTGTCAGTCACCTTTAGTTGCAGATATATTAGCTTTTTCCTTAGACTTCTCTCTGTTTATGATAGGACGCAAACTTAAAGGTTGACGCAATAGACATATTTAGTAAAGGCATAGGATGATATTTTTCTCTAATTTTATAATAAGATAGTAAAATCTACAAAACAGAATTCTGTCTTGTCTTTCTAAGGCAAATTTTTAGGTTTCATGTCTCAGGTTTACTGAGGAGAGGAATAGGTGCTTCTGCTGCCAAAATCGTGCTCTGTTTACATACCTTCCCTTAAATGTAAAACAAGATTCTTTACCGTGTACTCCTCAGTCAAACTTGCAGTTTTTGTTTAGTAAGCCAAAGGAATTGTGTCAGTAAAACTGGCCCAGTTTTGTGATAATATTATTGTAGCCGTGATGATTCAAGAACCTGGCAAGAAAATAACTCAATATTTGTTTTGTTTGCCTAACCTACACAACTAATATATGACTTAGTTATTTAAGTTGTATAATATATAACATATAACTATATATAGGAAATATATAACTTATATAACTAAAATTAGACAAATAGGAGAATTAAATCTTAACTACTGTGAACATATTTTCAACAGAATTTAAATCTTAATATAATTTTAAGCAAACTGAAATTATTGTGATTTCTGTAAGATATTTAGTGAATTTGTTGATTATTTTCCCTGCTGCAGGCCATTTTGCAAACCGTGTTGGCAGCAGAAGATTTCAGACTATTTAAAGAAATGATGGTACAGAAAAATATTGAAATGCAATTGCAAGCTATTAGAATCATTAAAGAAAGAAATGGTAAGAAATGGTAAATGTGCAGGTTAACTTCGTCTTTTTATGTGTTTTGATGAGTACATGATCCACTGATAAATAGTAAGTGTTTATTTCTAGTCCAGTGTGAGTTGAAGTAAATAAAAAACATTCGGTTGATTTTAGTGGGACCAGAATTCCAATATCTTGTCCCTGAATTTTATTCTCAGCCACTGTTGTCTGTATTCCTCTCTAATAAATAGAAAAATAGAGCTGAAAGTTATTCTGTGAAATTTGTCTTCAATATTCTGCTAAAGAATTTTTGTTGATAATTGGGGGAGTGTTAAAGTAATTATATCACTGCTATACATTTTGCAAACTCCAGACTATCAACATTCTTGTTGCTCACTATCTGCTGTGTTTATCTTGCCATATACATTGCAAGGTACAATGTGATAAAACACCCTTCTGGAAACAGCTTTGAGGAAGAAGAATTAGATGGAGCTCTTCTTTCGCTCCTGTGGCTGAAGAATGGTATCAGATGGAAAACAAAATAGTGTTTTTATAGACTAATGCATAAATTTTGTCTTGATTTTTTGATAGGTGTGTTACCTGACTGTTTGACAGATGGTTCTGATGTGTTCAGTGAAATTGAACAGCAAGAAATGAAGATCCTCAGGGAAGTTCTAAGGTAAAAATGAGTCGGGCTTACTTCATATGCTTTTTTTTTAATACAGAAGAGTATATATTCTATAGAAAAAGCTTTTTCTTGGGCAATTTTCCTCATCTTCAGGGTGACATGAATGTTCTTGAGAGAAAACGAATAGTACTAGAGAGTGGTTATGTGAGTGTGTGATCAGGAATAGTTAAAGAGATGGGGATAATGACTCCATCCCGCTGAACTGTCTTTGTGACGTGCATGTAATGGTGTGTCGCTTTTCCAAGCTCTGTCATCTCCCTTCTCCCCTAAATCCTGAGTTAAACCTACAATTAGACCTAGGTTTTAGACCTGCAGGCACTTTGGACAACAGGGGAATGTTGGCTGTAATCCCCTTTTCTGGGGACACCCTAAACACAGAGCTGAAGAGATAGGATCAACACTGTATGTCTGCTTAAAGCAGCTTTATTAGTCCTTAGTACCACTAGAATACTGTGCCCTGCTCTGTGTCCCTTAAAGCCTCGAAAAGGCAAATTCTGCTTTTGCACTAGGCTTTATTCTTTCCCATAGTTTTTTTTCTAGCTGTGTGCATTGTCTCTTGCTATAATCTGAGGAAGTGTGTGAGGATTGATACAGAAAGATTTTCTTACTGTTCATACGGACATTAAAAATCGATCAATTTACTAGTATTTTTTTAAATTATTCTATTTTCCTTCTCTATTCTGCAAACACTTTCCTTCCAATCTTTAAAACACCAAATGAAACAAGATAGATACTCAAGAAACTCTTGTACAGTTATTTTAGCACACAGCAAATTAGTACCCGTAGTTTTCAATATGTATGTTTATCATAGTTCTTTATTTCTATTGAGATTGTATTTTCATTTAAGTCATGAAGGTATTTTAGACACTTCAAGAAATTCACATTATATTTACATTATATTGAGGTCATCCTGATAGTCCTCAGATATATCAGCAATGCTAAATTTATATTTGCTGAAACTAAAGTTTACCTGTATTTTGTGTTACAGGAAATCTAAGGAAGAATATGAATTAGAACAAGAAAGAAAAAGGACCAAAGAGGTTAGTACGTTACTTAGCCAGGTGAATTATGCTGGTGGATACTTTTGTCTCACGTGTCATCTATATCACTTTAAGGCAATATGTAACATTCTATATGTACTATACAAAACAAATAAAAGATCTGTCAGGAAGGTCCTGCTGACTTTTCTTTTTGAAAAGTCTGCTCTGTTGTTAACATTTTTTCTTCGTGGTGCTACTGATATTGGTGTTGTGCACGATACTTTTAACCTTTTTTCGTTTGGTGAAGCTTGTACAGGAAGCATGTTCTCTCTTTGGCATCAGAATGCTAAAATCCTGGCAATGGATGTCAGCCTTTCAGAACCAGAGAACATCTGAATTAGGAATATGTTCAAGATCAAAGAGACTTTAAAGTATAAGCTACTTAGAGATGATAGCATTCATAATCCTTCAAGAATTTTAAGCTTTGCTTCACAGACAGTTTAGTTATTCATTATTTCTGCACAATGCTGCAAGAATCTAATTGCCGGGAGCTAGAAATTCTCTGATTTAAAATGTCTCTTAGTCTCTAGAAAACTCTGTAGAAAAGGAACTGAATGTAAAAGCGGACTGGCTAAATTGCCAATGGTTAAACAACTAAGAAGCAAATCTGTTGAGCGAGGCTGTGTCAAGGAAGCAGTGAAACAGTGGAAATGTGGCAATAAAGCACCTCTTCACCAGGAAAACACACAAAAATAGCTGGGATATAGGTTGTTTCAAAAGAGGGAGGACAGTTGCTTTTCTATTTTTTTTTCCATTAAGAAATTGAGCCTGGTACATTTGAAGAAAGTACTCTCTGTTTTTCTTCAGCCTGAACAGACAGAGGAATCTCCCTGGATACCAAACCTAACTATCACGGAAGTAGTTAATGTGTTTCAAGCCCTGTTGCTGAATTCAGAGCCATAATAAGTGCAGAAGATTGCTATGCTAAACAAATCAGGACATTCCTCCAAATCAAATGTCTCACCCTGCATCCTGTAGAAGAAGGATGCTGTAGAAAAGAGTAACAAAATTCTTTGTTTCCCATATTAAAATAATACATTCCAGGAAATGAGTTGCCTGCTCTACAGGATTTCTTACAAATAATCTGGAACTCTTAAGCATTGACTCATTTTAAGAACTGACATTATATCTAGATGCAGACTTACTCAAATCTCTATAGAGCAGCCAGGAATATCAATATTCTGTTCAGAGCACATCAGAGTAGAGTAGCACCAATCAACACCTTCAATGGCCCCCAAAATTTTAAGAGTTTATTGTACTATGTCCTATACAAACACTGCTGAGCCACTTAAGAACATTAATGAGCCACTTAAGAACTTAAAACCTTAATTGACAAAGCTGATTAAAAAAAAGTGTGTGCCCCTATACATACATACATATATGGCTGAGTAGTTACTTTACTGTTCTACTGGTTTTTCTCTGCTTATTTGTTTCAGTCCAGCCACTGTATTCTGTTTCTTCTTGGCCTAGAATATGTGCACAGTGCTGTAAAACTACAGTTTATCCATAGGGCTAACAACATTTGGGTTTGACTAGTGCTGCTCTATAAGATAAGATTCCTAGTAATTTGAGAAGCAGGATAATGCATCCTTCATTATTAGAATACGTGAGTCTCGCTGCATATTTCATAGAGACAAAGCTCACCTTTGTACTTATGTGCTATCTGATCAAAGGAGTAGTTCTTAATCTTCCTTCCTTCCTTCCTTCCTTCCTTCCTTCCTTCCTTTCCTTCCTTTCCTTCCTTTCCTTCCTT